>BDUI01013056.1:18192-31225 GCA_002335545.1 Apodemus speciosus | reverse complement strand
GTGATAATGGCCACGTATAACAGGTAGTTAATCATGAAGAAAATTCATTAGTTGAATGTCACCAGAAGCCTGTGTCATGTGGCAAGTGAACAGGGGACAACTGGCTTGAGTTTTAATTTCTTAAATGAGCTCTTTTAAGAAACACACTTGCATACATGTGCACACTTGCACACACACACACACACAGAGCAAGAGAAAGAGAGAGACAGAGTGAGAAAGAGATAAAGAAAGATAGAGACAGACAGAGACAGAGAGAGACACAAAGAGACAAACAAACACATAGATGAACACACACATGCACACATATGCACACACAGAGAGACAGAGTCAGAGAGAAAGAGATGAACACACACTGAGTGAGAGACAGAGTGAGAAAGAAACAAAGAAAGATAGAGAGAGACAGACAGATACAGAGAGACACAAAGACAAAGATACAAACACATAGATGAACACACACGCACACATATGCACACACACACACAGAGAGACAAACAGAAAAAGTCAGAGAGACAGAGATGAACACACACACACACTAAAAGAGAAAGAAGATACTATGAAATTGAGTAGAGAATTAATCAAATGTCAGATTGTAGAGGAATACAGTAAGTGTCCTGGATTATAAGACTGTCTGCAATTTATGTGAAAATTTCTACAGATTCTTCAAAAGAAAAATTTCTCTTCCTAAACTATTTATTGTCTTTTTAAAGTCATGAAAAGTTGATTTATACATAGTCTTTGAGCAGAGAATATTTTTTTGTTTAAGTCTTTATTCTTTTAAGGAATGTCTCACTAGATATCCCAGGATAGCATTAGAGTCACCATGTAGCATGTCAGATAAATTGGCCTTTAATTTGCAATGATCTTCATGCATCCATCTCCCAAGTTCAAGGATTGAAAGTTTTATCACTACTCACAGTACACTTCAGGTCTTTATCAGTCAAGTCTCAATGCTGTGGAAATTAACCACAATTCCTATTTCTTTTAAAGATTCCAGATGTGTCACTAAACATTCCTATATACTTAATTATTTAGTCTGGATTTATGGCAGGTGCATACTTAATGTAGATGATGCAACAGTAGTTGATACTGTTGAGATTTGTTTTTGTGGAGATTATTGTTAGTGTATTGTAAAGGAAAAAGAGGAGAAGATGGGGAAAGTAAAAGCTGTGTGATTTACCAGTGAGTATTTTCATGCATGCTTTATAGAGAAGATAAAACATGTCAGTGGCACAGAGAATGACAAAAAAACATACCTTTCTTAGATCAAATAGATATCAAGACCTCTCTGAGAAAATGGTATATGAAGGGGCATAGGAAGAAGTCAAAATTATGCAAAAAGTATTGTGCAGAGAGTAGTAAAGCCCTTAAATTTGTGGGATATACTTAGCATAAAAAAGAGATTGACTTCACATCTGATCCTCCCTCCAAGGACCACCAGAAAGAAGAGAAAGAGGTAGAAGGTGAGGGGACCCACTAGAATGTACCAGAGATCTGAAAGATGAGAGATGCTCAGGACTCAGATGGAGGAACCTTAGATAAAATGATGAACAGTGGGGATAAGGAACTTGTGGAGTCCATCTCCAGTAGAAAGATAGGGCATCAATTGGAGGGATGGCATTGCCACCCAACAGTCAAAACCTCTGACCCAGATTGTTCCTGTCTAAAAGAACTACAGGGTCAAAAATTGAGAAGAGACTGAGGGAAAGGAGGTCCATTGAGAGACCCAAATTGGGATCCAGCTCAAGRAGAGGCCTGACACTACTACTGAAGCTATGRAGCACTCACAAAAAGGGACCTATCATGACTGCACTCAGAAGACCCAACAAGCAGTGGAAAGAGTCAGATGCAGATATTTACACCCAACCAATGGACAGAAGCTGGAGATACCTGTGGTTGAATTAGAGTAAGGCTAGAAGAAGCTGAGGAGTAGGGTGACCCCATAAGACCACCAGCAGTCTCAACTAATCTGGAATCCCAAGATTTTTCAGAAGCTGAGCCACCAGCCAGGCAGCATACACTGGCTGATATAAGTCCCCCAACACAGATATAGCAGAGGCCTGCCTGGTCTGACCTCAGTGAGAGAAGATGCACCTCACCCTTGAGAGACTTGAAAACCCAGGGAGTGGGGAGATCTGGTGGGATGGGGGTTGAGTGAAAATCCTCTTGGAGATGGGAGAGGAAGAATGGAATGAGGAAATGTTGGAGGGTGGACAAGGACAGAGATAACAACTGTACTGTAAAATATGATGATGATGATGATGATGATGATGATGATGATGATGATGATGATGATGATGATAATAGAAAGAAAATAACACCCTAGCTCCCCAACATCTTGAAAACTAAGAAGGAGATATGTTAATTGTGTTTATAGTAACCAGCTACAGGGTAAAAAATAAAACAAGGCTATTATAAGCAAGAGAAATATAGTGACAGATACAGTGGTTGGAGTAGAGGAAGAAGAACTTAGATAATTCAGAGCAATGAAAACAGTAGGCATCTAATGTAAGATTGCATATGTGTTTTGCTAGATGTTCAAAATTCACTGACAATTATGAGCCTGAGGAATTTTTTCTGATACTAATTTATGAACTCCTTTTAAGAGCCAGAAGAACCTCTACACCTCCTTTGACATATCGGCMCATCTTGATGGCACACAGTATGAATAATATTTTGAAGACAAAGGTATGAGTTTATGAAGAGCCTCATTATGCTGTCATTTTAATAATGAAAAATAAGATGCAGCCCGAGTGCTCAATAATATTCGAGAGGTCATAAAAGTATGGAACRTCAGCTTGATGAAATAATAAGTACTCATCACAGTGATAATTAGCATTCTGAAACAAAGGGACAGCAAAACATGYTTTAAAGTCATGTGTGCAGTTTGATTATTTTGTCTTAGATACAAACATTAACTAGGATGAGGAGGGAAAGGGGAAMATTACCAACTTCATATATTAGGAAACATTATGTAGGTCTGGAGTGTTTTGTCAAGTTTAAGGTGTAATGTCACATCCTATCATTCTAGCTCAGGAGATAACCATGTCTGTTATCTCCTAGTACAAAGTGAGCTGTTTTGGTTGTCTAGAACTCAGGGAAGAGGGAAAGATAATGAGTGGGATGGAAAGATGCTTGGAGCATCATTAGCACATTAGTCTACTTACATATACCACCCAAGTCTTTATAAAAATTACAGTTTATTTTTTAACATGGTGATATATGTGTTGATGTATTAGYAGGCAATCTCTGGAGGAATACAATCTACAGAATGGGTGTAGTTGAAAGGGATTTACTAGATTAGTTTCCACAGTAAAATATGGCCTGTATAACAGTAGYTGTGTGCACAGTGGACTGAGAACACACGAACTGCTCATTCCATGAGTCTGGATGTCTCAGCCTTCCTAGCTTGGTGTTGAAGACCTGARGATCTCTGGGGAGCATGCAGTCTGCACTCCAAATTAGAGACTGCAAGGAGCTTGGTTCCAACGTTATCAAAACCTGGCAAAAACATTGGTGGTTCCAGGGCTTAGCAAACTGCCGAGAGATAGGGTGGAGTAGACAATAAAATAGTCAGCCAGCATGAAGGCAAGCAAGCACAAAGCAAAGCAATTCTAATCAAATATTTCTTCTGCTTTCCACATTTACTGTATATCTTTTTATTTTAAATATTCTAAAGAAAACTTTACATTTTAAATAATTGCATCAAGAAAATAAAGAGAAAGAAAGAGTAAAATACTTACCTGTGTATCTAGTGTCATATCTTTTGATTCCAGAGCCAAATTGTCAAGTGTGAATGGCCACCATTGTTAACTGAAAATGAATAAATAATTTGATCATACTCTTTTATGATAAGGACAATATAAGTAAGAAATACATGATTCAAAGGTTTGACTTTGGGTCTCCAAAAATATCTTATTGTTGAATCAAAAGAGGAAGAAATTAACAGAGAGATACTTTCCCCTACTGCATCAATGGCAGAAAGAGTGACTTTTACATTGTGCCTTAAATGMAGAATAAGTGACATTGTTCCAGTTACTGGAAAAAAGGATTAATAAAGTCAGTGTGGTTGAAAGTGACATCATGAGATTTAATCAATACATATTAAAAACAATAACTTGTAAGTGTGAAAAACACAACACATGTTAGAAGCAAGTAGATTGGCCATTACTATTATGAGAAAAAGAAATACATGCTGGGAATAAATGTCCTGCACTACTGAACTCACTGAGGCAAAGTTCATTGAGTGTATAATAGAAGAACCAAGTACCACAGTGGGGAGGTTGTCTACATTGGGACAAAGTCCTTGTGTTGTTAGGGTGAATTTACCTACATGCACGTATACCTTCATGATATGTAACAGGTGCCATGAGAATGTAGATAGGTCTGAAAGGCCAGTGACTGCAAAGTCACCATAAGTTATTGTATACAAAATGCCAGGTCTGAAAGCTCTGCTATGTAAACCAAAGCCATGCAAATCAGAGTCACACTATTCACAATCATGCAAATTAGYGCCATGGCTCATGYAAATAAGGGAAGTCCTAGTTGGTCCAATTTCAGTCCTAGGCAAAGGGTTCTAGTCAAAGATTTATTGTAGGTCCTCTGGGCTTCATTTTGGTCATGGCAAGTTACAGTTTTCCAAAGTCCATATTTTGGGATTGATTAAAGACCAAGCATGTGAAAAACCCATTTSCTGGCTGTTATAAAAATGCTTCTGTACAATACACATTGGCTGGGACAAGGAGCTTAACTCTAAGWCCAACTCACTGGGAAGCTAGGGAATTTACAAAATGAGACATATAGGCTACCTTCACAGAATTACACCTTATCTCATTGTGCAGGTTAAAGTCAGGACACCAAACTCAAAGCATCCATTGATGCTTCAAGCATATGAGGCCACATGTTTTCATAATTTCTGCTAATCAAATCACAGAAGAGAGAGTTTTAGGAGTTTTGCTCATCTGTGAAGAGTGTGTCTTGGTCCTCACCTCTGTCCCAAGGTTGAAGATTTACTTGGTCTTTCCTGATCCTGCCCTGGCTTTCCTGTGGTTTATAGCCCTAATGCCATTAGTGCAAAAATAGGATCTTTGCTTAAATTTTTATTATCTAGTTGATCATCCGACCACTTGATTTTGAAGCTGCTCTAATATTCTAAGAGTGTTTCTGCATTGTCTGTAATCTTAGCGTTTTGGGGAAACCTGTGTTGTAGGATGGTTCAGGGAAGAGAGAAGTAAGTGCCCTTTYAAGCCATGATAGTGTCCTCATGGCAGATGAAATTTATTTCATTCACATCTAGCTTCGTGAGCCAGTAAGCTTAGCAGAGTGATTTATTTGAATGTTAGGTGCAAGATATAGGTTGAYCAAAATGCAACTAGCTGCATAACCCAAATGCCCATCCTAGAATTTGTGGTGAAATAAGAAAGCTGCATCCATAGWGTTGCCTTTTCAACTTACAGTGATGCCAGGCAGAGTTGTTTCTCCACAGCAGCTGCCACTGCTTACCCAGTTTGGAAGAGGGGCCTGATGAATCCTGTAAATTTCAGGAAACCCAGAGACATTTACAAGTTTTATTTCTTGATCCTTGGTGAGCCTTTCATCTCCTTTCAAGAGGGAATGTTRTGGAGKAAATGACTACATAGTGTCATGCTATGACACCAAGTAGAAGACACTTCATTCATATATTTATAATTGGGATGTGTCATGCACAGGTGTGTGTGTGTGTGTATAAAATATGCATACATTCATATGTATATACATAGCTTTATATTATTCATTATAAGTACAACTATATTTATATAAAATTGATTATTTAAAAGAAATAGTGTGATCAGATTAAATATATTGACAGGATATCAGCTTTTTATAGTTATAGGGCAATGGTCTACACCTACACAGAAACCATGATGGTTAAATGTGAGCTGCAACACCAAACATATCACTAGAGATATTTGCCAATTTATAAGTTATATTTCTATCTGCAGATACATTTCATCTAATGAAGGATACATTTTAAATTCTGTAGTATCACTCTGACTTTTACAGAAAGAAAAGACACATTCTTGACATGGCATCAATACCACACAAATATCTTTGCCTATAAAGAAAAAATAGAATAGAAAAACTCCATATTTCAACTTGAATAAACTCTGCTTTAAAGCACCCATTCTCTAGGTTTCTGTGCCATATTTCCATTTCCCGAAAGGCTTACCTAGAGATGCATCAGTAACAGATAACAGTGTCKTTAGACTACAAAACCACAGTTGCAAATCGAAATAAAACAGAATGAAGACTCTTGAATGAACAAAAATACATCGATGTCGATACTGTTAATACATGAAGCATTTTCCTGGAAAAAAAAAAAAACCTAACAAGCCAAAAAGGCACAATATATTGCTGTTTCTACATTTTGAAAACACAATCTGAAAGCACTGTACRTTTCAATGTAGTAGACTGATGCAAAAATCAGTAGATATGATGTAAAATACTATTTGGTAAAATGGATTTTCTTGTTAATGGAAATTAGGAAAAATTAAAACAGTAGTGATTTTCCTATTTCTCTTATTGATTATATAAACTACATGAAGTGAGTGAGTTGATTATATTATAGAATATTGTTTAATATTAAGTGAATATTTATCCACCTTTTGAAGCTAACACTCACTATAATTAAGTGCACAAAAGGACTGCATATTTCTAGGTAATGTGTTCTTTCACGTCCAGACATTTCTTTGCCAACATCTCAAAAAGTAAAGAGATTTATGCTTTTCTTTGTTTCTACTTTTATTTTTTAAAATTGGACAAGAACACTTCCTTTCTTTTTTCTCTTCCTTCCATCCTTCCTTTCTTTCTTTTTCTTCCTTCCTTCTTTTCTCTCCCTCTTTCTTTCTTTCTTTCTTTCTTTCTTTCTTTCTTTCTTTCTTTCTTTCTTCCTTCCTTCCTTCCCTTCTTTTCTTTCTTTCTTTTTTTCTCTCTTTCTCTTTCTCTCTTTCTTTCGTTCCTTCCTTCCTTCTTTTACACTCCAGATTTTATTCCCCTTTCAGTCCAYCCTTTGACTATTATACATCCCATAACTCCACCCCTACCACCTATCTCCATGAGGATTTCCCCACCACCCACTCAACCCCTCTAAACTCTCTGGAGCCTCCATTCTCTTGAGGGTTAAGTCTTTGACTTAAATCCAGACCAGGCAGTAATCTGCTCTATATGTGTTGGGGGCCTCTTATTAACTGATATATGCTACCTGGTCGGTGGTCCAGTGTTTGAGAGATCTTGGGGGTCCAGGTAAATTGAGAGTGCTACTCCTCYTTCAGGATCGCCCTTCGCAGCTTCTTCAGCCTTTCATAATTCAACAACAGGGGTCAGCTGCTTTTGTTCATTGGTTGAGTGCAAATCTCTGCTTCTGATGCTTTCAGCTGCTGATTGCATCTTCAGGAGTGCAGTCATGCTAGGTCCCCTTTAGTGAGCGTTCCATAGCCTCAGCARTAGTGTCAGGCCTTGGGACCTCCCCTTGAGCRGGGTCCCACTTTGGGTCTATCTCTCGACCTTCTTTTTCTCAGGCTCCTCTCCATTTCCATCACTGTAATTCTTTCAAACACGAACAATTATGACTCTGAGTTGTGACTGTGGGATGGGCCCCCTCTCCCTCATTTGATGCCCTGTCTTCCTGCTGGAGGTGGGCTCTTTAAGTTCCCTCTCCCTACTGTTGGGCATTTCATATAAAGTCTCTTCCTTTTAGTCCTAAGAATCTCTCACCTCCCAGGTCTCTGTTGCATTTTGTAGGGTTCTCCCAACCTCTTATCTCCTGAGGTTGCCTGTTTTCATTCTTTCTGCTGGCCCTCAGAGCTTCAGTCCATTTCCCTCACCTAATACCAGATCAGATTGCCCTCTTTTCCCCAACTCCCTGTCCACTTTCCATCCCAGGWTCCTCCCTCCCTCCCCACTTGTGAACACTTTTCGAGTAGGTGAAAATTTCTATGATGTCAAAAACAAAGATATTACAAACATTGGTACCAAAATTGCCAAAGTGGATGATCTTGGTAAGTTTCAGAAAAGTGTATTAGACTAATTTATTTTTATTTTAATTGAAAAGTGAAATAGTTTATTCTTATGGTACATGATATTTTGACAATAGTATATATATTATACATTAATTTGACTGAGCTAAGCATCAGTTAAGTTATTATATAATTACTGTTATCTTATATACTTACTATTCTTTAGTGTGAATGTTTACAATCTATTTCCTTACCAGCTTCAAAGTCTTGCATGCACTATGATGAACTGTTACTGTCATGGTATCAGTTGATCTCCATGCGTATTCTTTCTCTCTAACAAAAATTTTATTTGACTAGCATAGCCCTAAAATTTACAAACCTGAAAAATACCTTCACCATAAAATTTTTAACATTGAGTTTAATGATTATGTAAGAAACGAGCACATAATAAGCACAGAGATTTAATGTTTTTAAAGATCAACAATATTAACCAAGGAAATCTGGATTATAGATATCATACCCATACTTTTTTTCTGCCTAAGTAATAAAATATTCATACTTATTATGCATGTTTTTATGTGATGACTATATTCACCCTAGCACTKTGCCTTACAGCATTCTTCCTCTCCACAGACCAAAGTTCAAGTTCACTGTCTTCCATTCATGAGGTATATAACCTTTGTTATCTTGTTTGTATCTGTATAACTTAAAAATCCTAACCCAGTATTCCAGTGATATCAACATTATTATTTTTACAACTTTGGCACATTGGTGTAGAATCTCAATTCTATATTCTGTTGTCAGTCTCTCCTATGTACTGAAACAAAAAAGTTATCTTATTCATGGAATTTTGTCTAACTTCTTAAAAATATAAAATAAACACCATCATGTAATTGTGTATGCTCACTACATGTACATACAGGTGTGAGCATGCATGCATGTGTGTGTGCACACACAGACATACACAGAGACACATATGGGTGCATGCACAGAGAGAGAGAGAGAGAGAGAGAGAGAGAGAGAGAGATTAAAATATTCTTTTTATGGTTCTCAACCATTTAATATTATTTCTCATGCTGTGGTGACCACCATCCACAAAAATTGTTTCATTGCCATTTTGTAATTTTAATTTTGTTACTGATATGAATTATAACCTCAATGTCTGATATACAGGATTTCTGTTATGGGACTCCATGTAAAAGGGTTGTGGGCCAAAGGGGCCCACAAACCATAGTTTGAGATTCATCTGCTTTAGTCASATTTACAGTAATATGTTCCTGAGTCTGGATGGTTATACTTCTTAGCAGGTGTTTTACACAACATTTAGTACACTGGAGATAATTCTTAACTAAGATTCTTCTCCTTATAGTGCCTTTGATTTTCTAGTGCCTTATAACTTGTGACATAACTTGTACTGGCTGTTGAAGTGAAATGGAAGAACACATATGCTATTTTGACAAACCAGAACKGAGAGTATGTTATAACACTTCTGCTCTTATATTATTGGCCAAAACTCCATACATATGCTTACAGAGTGACTCTAATAGATGATGAAACAGGAAGTATTTTGGTGACCATGTCAAAGAACTTATATAGATAATGTGTTTGACARTTTCACCAGTGTACATAAAATTGTAACATCTTCCATTTAGCTTTCCTGTGCCAGCTAATTGAATTTCTAGTACATTACAGTTTTAGGTTATTTTATTTATAACCTGTAAATAATTAGGTATCCTTTTGCTGGTTACTTCTACATATTTCCCCAAATGACATTTAATTGTTTCTTCTGTAACATGTTTCACATAATAAGGTGACACAAGATATGACTGAGGTATAAATGACATCACCTGGCAGTTATAGGACCTATGATGTGGGATTAAGCTTTATTTCTCTTCACTTTATAAATAGAAATAGGTTACTTTGAACACAGTAACTTTTCTTGTTTAGGAATAGTTTAGTCATGTTTATCAGCATAATATAGTGAAGGAAACAGTCTTCGGTATTAAAATATCCTGAAACGAAGTTTTAATTACACCAGCTCTGAACAGCTAGCCACTGACAGGCTATATGGTCATGGTAATTTAATTGAATTTCCTGATCATTCCATTTTTCATATTTTAATGGAGCTTTATCTGTCAGATTTCTTACTTGTGAGCAATAAAATCAATTCCTGTGGATTCAAGTAGAAAGGGAATTTATGAAAGACAATTAATAATTCACAGAGTTATAGAAATCTAGAATAACTGAACCAACAGACTAGATATACATGAAGGTGCAATGACAACCAGAATTATAACCAAATCAGAGGATCCGTAAGGGGCTAACACTGTTGGCAGCTCACTGGATTCCTGGTGTTCCTACTCTGGAAGATGATTCTCTGTTGTCACTGTAAAATGTTCTGTCTTACTGAGCCTTGTTGTGTCATTATAGCCAGATTTAAATTTCTAGGACAGATTATTTTTCAGTTAATTCTCAGCAATGTGCCCATGTTTCTGCTGTTAAAGACTAGATAAAAGTGAGTATCTGGCCTTTTGCTTTCTGTAAAAAAAAAAATGCTGGAATGTCTATTCCTGTAATTTGCCCAAAAAAGGGGGATCCAATATGCCAACATATGCTTAGGAGATAACTAAAGTTCAACTACATAATAAGATAATGACACTATTATTATTGCTTTGATAGATTACTTAAGATGCATTTAAATGCTATAATTTATTTCACATGTGCCGGGCAGTGATGGTACATGCCTTTAATGCCAGCACTTGGGAGGCAGAGGCAGGCAGATTTCTGAGTTCGAGGCTAGCCTGGTCTACAGAGTGAGTTCCAGGAAAGCCAGGGCTATACAGAGAAACCCTGTCTCGAAGAAACCCCAAAAATATATTTCACATGTACCATCTGTATTTGGTTTGAGAATCCTGGCTGATGATTCTAAATTCTCACATGATCAGTATATAAAGGACACTTCTACTCCAAACAATCCTTTATAAAATATAATACTTCTTATTTNAAAAAAAAAATGCTGGAATGTCTATTCCTGTAATTTGCCCAAAAAAGGGGGATCCAATATGCCAACATATGCTTAGGAGATAACTAAAGTTCAACTACATAATAAGATAATGACACTATTATTATTGCTTTGATAGATTACTTAAGATGCATTTAAATGCTATAATTTATTTCACATGTGCCGGGCAGTGATGGCACATGCCTTTAATGCCAGCACTTGGGAGGCAGAGGCAGGCAGATTTCTGAGTTCGAGGCTAGCCTGGTCTACAGAGTGAGTTCCAGGAAAGCCAGGGCTATACAGAGAAACCCTGTCTCGAAGAAACCCCAAAAATATATTTCACATGTACCATCTGTATTTGGTTTGAGAATCCTGGCTGATGATTCTAAATTCTCACATGATCAGTATATAAAGGACACTTCTACTCCAAACAATCCTTTATAAAATATAATACTTCTTATTTRTGAAATATGTATTCTTGTGCAAGTAAGCTCATCTACCTTATATCAAGGAAAGACTCTCTTTGCCAGTGACATTATTCAAAACACTGAATCCTCATCAAATTTAGGAAGATTACATAACTGAATTGTTTTTGCCACACATGAGCAAATGCCTATAGACCTAGTGTGCTGTTATCTTGTTCTAACATACAAACATCTGCTTGTTAGTGTCTCCATTTGCTTATATCATCATGCAAAGTTATGCTTCAAATTCTTCAAGTCTTTATGGCCTCTCTTAATATTCAATGAACCATAAGMATATCAAACATACCATATAATTAGTAAAAAGTCTATCAGTTTATCACTACTATCTTAGGATATGTCAAATCAATAAGTAGCTTGAATAAMTAGCTGCTACAGTATGTTAAAATATAATTTTATATTAGATACCASTTAATGATTCTATGAAATACAAGTAACAGAATGGAATATAATATTAAGAACATATACAGCATCTAATTTTTGGTAAATTTGCACAATAGAAGCTATTTTGACATTGAAATGACTATATTCAATGTAGCTATTAGTACTTTACATCCTTAGAGACATTATCTGTATGATAAAGCTACCACATAACTGACTCTTAAAGTCAGATTTGAGCAGAAGTATAGTCCAAAGTGTCCATGGATGTTATGACAAAGAGAGTGAAGATCCATTGATAGAACAAACTATCAATGTGATTATACTGCAGTCATAATCCTGCCCCACCTCCTCATGAAGTCTCTTGCATTTGCTCTCCTATACTATGCAGTGGTATTGTGGGGATATCTTTTCACCAGACATGAAGATTTCTTTCAAGCTTTAGGTATTCTTTCTACTATCTCTGCAGACTGGGTAAATGGCATTGCTTCTTTGGGGAACATGACACAAATCTTGGCTCATGGTCTAATTMTCTGCATTCACTTAGATGGCCAACACACAGGGTATTCTCTGTGGACAGCTTTTAAAATTTTACTCCTTTCTTCAAGTGCCTGTTTTCAAATGTGACTCCCTCTSAATAATTTRGTTGGAAATGTCATTTTGCAAAATACACTGACATATASATAACATCTCATATCTATCTACTTGTGTCAACTTGACACAAACTAGAGACATTTTGGAAAAGTATCTCAGTTGAGAAAATGCCCTGATTAGACTGTGCTGTGAAACATTTTCTTTATTGATGATGGATGTTGAAGGCCCAGCTCACCRTAGGCAATGCCACCTCTGAGCTTTYGGTTCTAGGTGCAGCATAAAAGCAAGGTGATCAATACCATGAAGAAATTTTCAATGAGAAGCATTACTCTGTGGTTCTGCTTCAGTTCCTGCCTCCAGGTTCTGAATATAAAACACCTCAATCTATACCTCATAGCACATAGAAATAATGTATATGTTGGAAATATGTGTGTGTGACCAATTATTTTGATACCTCAGAAGTAGTTATCTTTTATGATCTTGGTTTCAATAGAGCATGTTATGTATGACAACAAAACCTCTATTATCCATAGACAGTAAATCTGTTGAACTTCATTAAAATTGGAAAATTCTGTTCCTATATGCAG
>BDUI01013052.1:30077-41462 GCA_002335545.1 Apodemus speciosus | reverse complement strand
ATCCATTCTTCTGCATGACATTCATACAAATTTTCATTATTTTAGTAGTTATTCAAACATTAGTTTTCTCTAAAGAAAAGCAAGAATTGTGTCTTGGAATTAAGTGACCAGGAACCTGCATAATTCTACAATCTAAACTAGTGAAAGATTCTATTATAAAAATGGTTTGGGTTTGCTTCTGGCCTGATGATTATTTCACATTGCCATGAGCAAGATTTCTGATTTCCCAGATATAGACAGGACGAAAGAGAGAGCTGGTCAGAAACCTCTGTGTGTTGTTCTTGCTCTCCACAAACAGAACAACGCTTCCTGCCAATATCTTGCTTTCCCTGTCTTCAGTATTCTGCTTCTCTCTGGTCATTATTAATTCTTTCTTTGCATTTTTTTTGTTTGTTTTTTCGAGACAGGGTTTCTCTGTGAAGCTGTACTGGAACTCACTCTGTAGACCAGGCTGGCCTTGAACTCAGAAATCTGCCTGCCTCTGCCTCCCAAGTGCTGGGATTAAAGGCGTGTGCCACCACCTCCTGGCTGTCATTTCTTTTCTTTTATCTATTTTTCCTGCTTAGTATTATGTGTGCACACATGCACACACGTTTGTACTTTATTATATCTGTTGTTTCTTTCAAGCTACCATTTTATTGCTACATTTTAATTTTGAACTAATGTAGACTGAAGGAGAAGTAACAGAAAAGGGATGGGGGTTTCTGCTCATAGTGACTGAAACACACTTCAGTAGTATAGAGTATTCCAGACAGTATAGTGCATTTGGGAGAAACTAAAACACAGAAGTTAGCTAAAAACTAGAGTGTGGAGCTAATTTGAATACATCTGTGAKTGATGTAAGTGGGCTCAAKAAGGGCCAGTCTGAGAGCCTTCAGAAAAGATCCCACAGGATAGAATAAAGAGTACATGGGTGTGTTAGAGAAGATGATGTGAATCAGGCAAAAGCAGGATCTGAGGTCAAAGGATGATGGTCTTTCAGAATGAAATGGTAATGGAATGCCATTGGAGGACTCTAAAAAATGAACAAAATGAGCCATATAAGCCACAATAAGATTTGTGAAATTCATATGCTAACAATGACAAATAATCTTGAATCACTGTACAAGTTCCTTAAATTAAAAAAAAAATATGAAGATTCCTTATATTGGGAAAATGCTTGCAAGATGTAGGGAAAGTCAGCTTCATTCATTCCTCCCTCTGAGTGCCTTGCAATCGAGTTTTGGACTCAGAGTCTAAAAATGAAGCAAATATACCTGAATTCTCTTCTTACTGAATATATACAGACACAATTTTATTAAGCATTGAAATTATTTTTTGAAAATKAATTTTGCCAAATGAAGTGTAGTAAAACTTTTAACAATTCTATTTAATTGGCATCATTTAACCATTACTGGTAAATGCTTTCTTCAAATGCCTGGGAAGGGAACGGTGTAGGAGGAAGACGTAGCATGGAATGTGATATTTCTTCTAATAAATCCTTGACATTTCTAGGGGAACAGATTTRCCAACTCCTAGATATGAGCAAGAGCTGCATTAATGTCAATTATCTAATAACAAGTAGCATCACCCTCATATGACACAGTGGATTCATACTCCTGTACAGGGAGAAAAACACAGCAGTGCTCCTTGGTGACAGCTTATTGATTGCTGGGATCCAAGCATCAGGTCGATGTAAAAAACACAAAAGAATTATTTTGTTTTTTTCCCCCACAAATAAATCTRGAAAGTAAAAAATTCTCTGTAGGAGATACATTAAGAAAAAAATCATTTATCAGAAAATATCATCATRAATCCACTTGAGATATCAAAGGAACGTATACTCTACTAAGCCAACACTGGGAGATGAATGGAATGGAATGATAAATGTGTATTGGARAGCAACATGTAATTTATTTTAATCATTGAGAATGATAACAGATATGAAAAATTACATATGAAAACCAGGCTCTACTTTTTTTTAACAGAGTAATGATACATCTTCCTCTATTGTAATCCAACAGAGGGCTTTGGATTTATGGATGACATTTGTTTGAATTGATCATTTCTACGCATCGTACAAGCCTGGGGATATGGCTTAGCTGGGAGAGTGCTTGTCCAGCATGGTCATGGATGAGGTCATGGTTTCTATACCCAGAACCCCTTAAACAAGGATGACACATGCCTTTAATAGCCAGAAGTTGGATGAGAAGACAGGAAGATACAGAGGTCGGGGCCATTCTCAACTACATAAGGATCTTGAGGTCAGCCTGGGCTAGAAACTTCGTCTCAACATATTCAGAGAAATAAATGGATGAGCAAAAATAAACAAATACATAAAAATACAAGGTTTTCCATTTGTGMAGACTCTATTATTGCATGTACCTCTCTATCATAAAGCTTAATAAAGACATTAAGAAATAAAACTGGATTTTAGTATTCAATTTTACTCAGTTTAAGGCTTGCACACTTCATTGTGATAACTTTTTTATATTCATATTTTATTAACTATCTATATCAAATTTAAAGTATCTACATTTATAAAAATATTCATAATTAATTATCTTCTACCATAATAAGCAAGTGCACTTGTGGATTATCTTATTCAAATTGTTGTGTCTTTGTTCTTGGAGATACATGTAAACATACTCCGATCAGTACCTAGGTTTGTGCTCAGTGACTCTGGTCCTTTGTATGCTTTGCTTCATCTTAAAACTAGATACTTTCACAAGGAAACTTCTTTGTAGATTTTATTTTCATTTATGTATATGCATACTCATGTGTGTTTATTTGTGCATGCATGTAGTGTGTGAGTGTGTGTGGAGGGTTATGTCCATTTATAGGAGAGAAGTAAGAGACAATGTTGGGTCTACTGGTTCTGGAGTTATACACAACTGTAAAACACCTTATAAGGATACAATAAACAGAACTTGGCTTATTTGAAAGAGTAACAAGCACTTTTGAGCATTRATTCACATCATTATAACGCTACAAGTAATCTTAATTATTTTTATTAAAGGATAACATTAGAAATCAAATTCTGTGTACTAGTTGTACTCATTTACACAAGTTACTGATTTCAGGTTTTCTCAGCTCATAGGAGACAATGGAATTGGTAGCATTCATGTATACTCTGTATATATAAACAGCATCATCTTCTATGAACTGAAAAGGAATARGTAGTGACACCTCCAGCTATAGGTTGTGACTTTATGGATTTATTCACTTTCCTGTATTCCTGTGTAATTTTTCACTGCAGCTCTGAGGACATGGCTCCCTTCATCCATCATCCATGGATTCTATTTTCAGTCCAAGAACTTAAAAATCATATTCCTATGCTTATCATCTGTCCCCATCATTTTTTCTACTCAGTCTTACAGAACCCACTCATTTCCAAGAAACTTAGGTCAGCATTCTTGAAGTCTACAGCATTGCCAGTGTTTGTTTTATGCATCCATAATATACTTAGATTATTTTATCAGTATTCCACTCTCTGTTACAGCCTGGCACCCTCTGATATTCTCAATGCTTTTTAAAAATTTGCATGCAATAATGTTCACTTTTCATGCTGTAAACTAGTATGGATTTTATAAAATGCAAAGCCCCATGGAGTCACTCAAATGGAACATCTTCACTGCCCCAGGAAATTTACATATTGGATGTTCCTTTCTCAGTGAAAACTTGAACCAGCTGCATAATTTTGTACCTTGAAGAATTTGAAGTAATTAGAACCAGACAACATATTGCCATTGTGGGATGACCTTAGCAATATGCATTTAAGGTCAGTTAGTTTATGTGATTTTATAGTGCATTTCTTTTCAGCAGGTAATTTTCTGTCCTATGGATTCAAAATGGTATATTTATTGATCTACTGGTATAGTTAATGATTTATTGATTAATCAGTCACTAGTTTTGTTACAAATTCATGCAACTTAAAACACACCTATGATAAACATTTTACATGGAGTTTTGTGATGTATGTTAGTATATTTTTATTTATAAGTTTTCTTTATTAGAATTTCATRTAAGTACATATTTAAATATAACAATATCTATTTTATTTCCTCTTCTAACTCCCTGAGTATTTCCTCATCATGTACCTTTCACAATTTTGTAACATTTTTGTTTTTTTAAAATATTATGTATTTATTGTTTTACATATATGAGTGTGTGTATGTGCATGCAAGCCTGGGTACAACTATTGTTCATTGTTCACAGAAGCCAGCAGGACTCATCTTTCCTGAAAATCGAGTTACACGTGTTTGGTAGCCTCCATGTGCATGGAACCTGAGTCCTCTGGAAAAGCAACCRGCGATCTTAACTGTTAAGCCTCTCTCCAGCCCCACTCCCCCTCCCTTATGATAACTCAGCTCAATTACTGCTGCCTATATGTGCATATATGAGTGATTCACAAGAGCATCTTCAGAAAATAATGTTTTACCCTCCTTTTGTCAAATATCAAGTGCCAATTCTTTTTCTTCAAGGAACAGGATCTGGAGAGCTCCTCTCTATGCTAGAATTTGGGCTTTTTGTTTTTATTTTTTTGATTTTCTGCAAGATTTTTTAATTAGTTATAAGTATCTTGGAGTATGAGAATAGATGCTAAATTCATGGTTACCTCTTCTGGAAACCAAGGATCATTTTCCAAGGAGTTTTTAGCATTTTGTTTTGCCATGTGTAGAGAATGAGAAGACATGTTTTTCATTCTCATCAGGAAATGCCATTGTTGTTGCTGCCTGTTTTATGGGGTTGTGGTAGGTCAATATGCCCTGCTGTTATTTCATGTAAACTGCTATAACATATATAGAGAGATTTACTGACCAATTACATCTCTTTTTGGAAAGGTGTCTGTTCAGATTATTTGACAACATGAGGATCATTTGTTTCTTATTTTTAAATAATATTTTGTTATCTTTGAAAATGCCCATGTATACAATATGTCTTGATTGAATCCATCCTGTACTCTCCAAATCTCAAATATATTAGGCACACTCACACCTTTCTTACCACCTAGTGGTGTGTGTGTATGTGTGTGTGTGTGTGTGTGTGTATGTGTCTGCGTGTCTGCATGTCTGCATATATATGTGTCACTGTGTTCAATTACTGCTGGTGACATCAACTACCAATAGTTCCACTCATAATGAAGGGACACAGGAGCTCTAAGTCCACAGACTATGGAATTTTAAGGCTCTTGATCTTACATAGATTTTGTGCAGAGATTCATAGCCACTGTTAGTTTTCTTATATGTGGGATATAAGATGTATTATTATTTGTGTGTATTAAATGTGTTTTCTGTATGGAGTTGTTTTTTACTCCATTAAGCATGTAAGCAACAGATGTTTTAAATTTAAAGTCTAACTTTTAATTTTCTTTTCCTTGTGTCATTAATGATCATATATATATATATGTATATATACATATATATATATACAGAGAGAAATAGATATGACAGAAAGATGATAGATAAAGAAAGATGATAGATACATAGATGGAGTAAAGATACAGTATAGACTGATCATGGATAAAAATCTTATTCCTTTTACCTAAAGACGAAAACTTCCCCACAGGTCAGTAGCACTGCCTGAGAAGGATTTTGAAAGAGCCAAATATTTCATTATGTAAATATACCACATTTTCTGTATCCATTCCTCCATTGAGGGACATCTGGGTTCTTTACAGATCCTGGCTATTATAATTAGGGTTGCAATGAACATAGTGGAGCTTGTGTCCTTATTATGTGTTGGAGAATCCTCTGGGTATATGCCCAGGAGTAGTATAACAGGGACCTCCAGTAGTATTATGCCTAGTTTTCTGAGGAACTGCTGAACTGATTTCCAGAGTGGTTTTACCAGCTTGCAATTCCACCAGCAGTGGAGGAGTGTTCCACATCCTGCACCTGCTGTCTCCTGAGATTTTGATCTTAGCCATTCTGCCTRGTGTGAGGTGAAATCTCAGGGTTGCTTTGATTTTCATTTACCTGATGACTAAGGACATTTCTTTAGGTGTTTCTCACCCATTTGATATTCATCAGGTGAAAATTCTTTGTTTAGCTCTGTAGCCCATTTTTAAATAGGGTAATTTGGTTCTCTATAGCCTAACTTCTGAGTTCTTTGTATATATTGGATATTAGCCTTCTGTTGGATGTAGGGTTGGTGAAGATCTTTTCCCAATTTGTTGGTTGCCATTTTGTCCTATTGACAGTGTCCTTTGCCTTTCAGAAACTTTGTAATTTAATTAGGTCCCATTTGGGAATTCTTCATTTTAGAGTATGAACTATTGGTGTTCTGTTCAGGAAATTTTCTCCTGTGCCCATGTCCTCAAGGGTCTTCCCCAGTTTCTTTTCTATTGGTTTCAGTGAGTCTGTTTTATGTGGTGGTCCTTGATCCACTTGGACTTGATCTTTCTACAGTGAGATAAAAATGGATCGATTTGCATTCTTCTGCATGGCAGATGCCAGTTGAACCAGCACCATTTGTTGAAAAGGCTATAATTTTTTCCACTGGATGCTTTTAGCTCCTTTTTCAAAGATCAGTGGAATACTCCCCAGGTATTAAAAACAATGAACTCATGAAATTCTTAAGCAAATGGATGGAATTAGAAAATATCATCCTGAGGGAGGTAACCCAATCACAAAAGAACACACATGGTATGTACTCACTGATAAATAGATATTATCCCAGAAGCTTGGAATACACAAGACACAATTCACATATCAAATGATACTCAAGAAGAAGGAAGAACAATGTATGGATACTCTGGTCCTTCTTAGAAGTAGTAACAAAATTCCCASAGAAGGAAATACAAAGACAAAGTTTGGAACAGAGTTTGAGGGAAGGACCATCCAGAGACTACTGCACCTAGTGATACATCCCATACACAGTTACAAAACCCAGACACTATTTTTGATGTCCACAAATACTTGCTGACTGGAGCCGGATATAGCTGTCACCTGGGAGGCTCTACTAGTACATGACAAATGTATAAGGGGGCACACTCAGCCAGCCATTGAACTGAGATCAGGGTCCCCAGTGGAGGAGCTAGAGAAAGGATCCAAGGAGCTGAAGGATTTGCAGCGCCATGGGAGGAACAACAATTTGAGCCATCCAGTACTCCCTGAGCTCGCAGGGATAAAACCATCAACCAGAGAGTACACATGGAGTTACCCATGGCTTCAGACATATAGGGAGCAGAGGATGGCCTTGTTGGATATCAAAGGGAGGAGAGGCCCCTGGTCCTGGAAAGGCTCAATGCAGTAGTGTGGGGAAATGCTGGGACAGGGAAGAGGGAGAGTGTTGATTGGGGAACAGTGGGAGGGGAGATGGGTTATGAGACATTCATGGGGGGCAGGAAAGGGGACAACATTTGAAATGTAAATGAAGAATATATATCTAATAAAAAAGTAAAAACGAAAAGAAAAGAAAAGAGGACAAGTGATAAACTTAAAAAAACAATAGCAGTAAAAAACAAAAAAAACAAAAACAAAAACAAAAAAAAACAAAAAAGCAAAATAACAGTGGCCATGATGATTCCAGAGAAGTAGCAACTATGTTTGTCAGGAACCTAGATGTAAAGTACTAGCATGATTTTTTGTTTTAGTTATAATTCTTTCAATGTACTCTGCTTATCTCAATGCTTCCATGTATCTATTCCAGTATCACAAGCTCAAGAAATGGTATTCATTTTTTCCTGTATGTGCATTGAGAAAGGAGGAAGGACTAACACTGGTCTCTGAGTTAGCTTTCCTCTGGGTCAGGGTAGAGCACAGGTACATATCTTTACATTTTATTGTTGCAGATGCAATCTGATTTTTTCCTATTGTAGTTTAGCATTCACACTTCCATATCCAGGACAACAATACTGTATATATATTCCATGACCAGCACCTGCCACTTTGAACATGTAAGAAGATGGGGCTTTTGCAGTGCCTGTCCAATCAAGCATGGACAACTATTAGCTTCTTGAGTTTAGTCACATTCCAACAATCCAGTATGATTTTTACACCCTTYGTATACAAGAAGAACAAAAAGGGCTCAAGGAGGTTTTAGTAAACGTCACACATACACTAAATGCTACAATCAATGTTAAACCTAGATCCACCTCAATATGAGTTGGTTTTCTTCACACTAACTCGAGCCATCTCTTATACCTCTACTAGAACAAGTGGCTGTGAATTGAATAAAATTCAAATTACTTAGAAAATGCCATGCCCACCAACCAGCAATCTTGACTGTGAGCTTAGATGTGTTCTCTCTCCTAAATGATTTCTTTCTTGATTCCATCTCTGTGAAAGTTCATAAATAAGTACAACTATTTAATATTGATGAGCTGATCCTTTCAGATTAATGTATATCACAAACCTTAATTTAATCAACTATCTCACATTTCCAGAGGGCAAAAGTGTATTAGTGCAACATAACTGTTTTTGAACCAGATCTTCCCATTGGACTNAGAAGGAAATACAAAGACAAAGTTTGGAACAGAGTTTGAGGGAAGGACCATCCAGAGACTACTGCACCTAGTGATACATCCCATACACAGTTACAAAACCCAGACACTATTTTTGATGTCCACAAATACTTGCTGACTGGAGCCGGATATAGCTGTCACCTGGGAGGCTCTACTAGTACATGACAAATGTATAAGGGGGCACACTCAGCCAGCCATTGAACTGAGATCAGGGTCCCCAGTGGAGGAGCTAGAGAAAGGATCCAAGGAGCTGAAGGATTTGCAGCGCCATGGGAGGAACAACAATTTGAGCCATCCAGTACTCCCTGAGCTCGCAGGGATAAAACCATCAACCAGAGAGTACACATGGAGTTACCCATGGCTTCAGACATATAGGGAGCAGAGGATGGCCTTGTTGGATATCAAAGGGAGGAGAGGCCCCTGGTCCTGGAAAGGCTCAATGCAGTAGTGTGGGGAAATGCTGGGACAGGGAAGAGGGAGAGTGTTGATTGGGGAACAGTGGGAGGGGAGATGGGTTATGAGACATTCATGGGGGGCAGGAAAGGGGACAACATTTGAAATGTAAATGAAGAATATATATCTAATAAAAAAGTAAAAACGAAAAGAAAAGAAAAGAGGACAAGTGATAAACTTAAAAAAACAATAGCAGTAAAAAACAAAAAAAACAAAAACAAAAACAAAAAAAAACAAAAAAGCAAAATAACAGTGGCCATGATGATTCCAGAGAAGTAGCAACTATGTTTGTCAGGAACCTAGATGTAAAGTACTAGCATGATTTTTTGTTTTAGTTATAATTCTTTCAATGTACTCTGCTTATCTCAATGCTTCCATGTATCTATTCCAGTATCACAAGCTCAAGAAATGGTATTCATTTTTTCCTGTATGTGCATTGAGAAAGGAGGAAGGACTAACACTGGTCTCTGAGTTAGCTTTCCTCTGGGTCAGGGTAGAGCACAGGTACATATCTTTACATTTTATTGTTGCAGATGCAATCTGATTTTTTCCTATTGTAGTTTAGCATTCACACTTCCATATCCAGGACAACAATACTGTATATATATTCCATGACCAGCACCTGCCACTTTGAACATGTAAGAAGATGGGGCTTTTGCAGTGCCTGTCCAATCAAGCATGGACAACTATTAGCTTCTTGAGTTTAGTCACATTCCAACAATCCAGTATGATTTTTACACCCTTYGTATACAAGAAGAACAAAAAGGGCTCAAGGAGGTTTTAGTAAACGTCACACATACACTAAATGCTACAATCAATGTTAAACCTAGATCCACCTCAATATGAGTTGGTTTTCTTCACACTAACTCGAGCCATCTCTTATACCTCTACTAGAACAAGTGGCTGTGAATTGAATAAAATTCAAATTACTTAGAAAATGCCATGCCYACCAACCAGCAATCTTGACTGTGAGCTTAGATGTGTTCTCTCTCCTAAATGATTTCTTTCTTGATTCCATCTCTGTGAAAGTTCATAAATAAGTACAACTATTTAATATTGATGAGCTGATCCTTTCAGATTAATGTATATCACAAACCTTAATTTAATCAACTATCTCACATTTCCAGAGGGCAAAAGTGTATTAGTGCAACATAACTGTTTTTGAACCAGATCTTCCCATTGGACTYATTGGTTCTCCCACTTCTAGTAAATTCCACAAATAAATTATAATAAAAATATATTATTTCCTGTAGATTATTCCTCTGCACTTTGAAAACCAATAAGTCACAGTTATTTTCTTTATTTACCTTCTTTGACTTTGATTTTTTTCTTGAAATGGGGGTCTCATATCTCCAAATAGGCTTTATTYCAAACTTGTGTAGGTGAAGAGGGCCTCACATTTAAGACCTTTCTCCCTCTTCCTTTCAGATGTTGGGATTACAAGTTCATGCCATCATGCTTTCTTTTTGTAATAATGAGATGGTACCCAGGGCCTAGTTCATAATTAGCAAGTATTTAACCAAKTGACCCCAAGTCTCAACCATAGCCCTTTTTCCAAATTTTCACTCATAGTTAAAGACAAGATTTTGTATGTATAATACATAAAAAACACACGAATCACATCACTGAAGATATACAAGCCAGAAATAACAACTGTAGCCTGGAACGTGACCATATGGTTATGAATCTATGTATTTTGAACAAGTTATCCCAGTGAACAAACAGGACCAAAGCTATAGGATTTAGTTGTGAGGCTGATGAGTTGTGAGGCTGATAAAATGATCAAAGAATGATAAAGGTTGAATAAGAATCCTTATCTTTCACTACCTATGAACACTTAATATTTTCCAGGGGACTCATTGAAAGGTGACTTGATTGGCAACTGTCATGTGCAAGGTGAATGCCAATATCATGTAATCTTAACAATTCTTTCCAACAAAAATTAACATCGTCACATGTCAGTTATTGTCTCTGCCTTGGAGTCAGACTGAAGGATGTTCAGAATTTTAAAGTCAGGAGGTTGGCAGGGATTCACTTCTTTTGGAGGCTTCATGGAGAGATCTCTTTGTTAAGTTGAGCTTAAAGAACCCACAGTCTCCCTCTGCTCCATGATCATTTCTCTATATTCAAACATGAGTCATGTAGTGATGCTGTCACACACCTACATCCTTTTAATAAGGGGACTGTAGCGATCGCTTATCTCGCCAGCAAGAAAGACATGCTACAACAGGATCCTTCTGCAGACGTTTATTGTGGATTCAATTGTGGAAGCGAAAGACCCCGAGCCCAGAAACTGGTGCTGCTTAAATAGGCCTAGGAGGGACGTGTTGATTGGTGCAAGTAGCAAGCCCCAACTTACATGCTCTGGGCCTGGGCAGTGACTCAGCATAGTGCATGCTCAATGCAGTTGTTTATCACTACTGGCGGTTCTTGGCTGAAAGCCTCAGCGCCATCTTGTAATGGCGAATAGTGGAGTATGTGGCTTC
>BDUI01013051.1:19154-40957 GCA_002335545.1 Apodemus speciosus | reverse complement strand
TTCTGGAGGCTGGAAGTTTGAATTACAATGCCAACCGACTGGGGTCTGGCGAGGACTCCCTCTTGTACTCCCAGGGAGTCTCTTTATAAGGCGGCAGGGCCCTAAGGACTCCATATTTATGACCAAATTTCTGGCCACAAGTCCCACATCTCAATACCTTCTCACTGGAATGAAAGTAAGATTCAAACTCTTAGGGGGCCACAAACATTCAATGCTACGTGAATCCAATCAGGTTGTGTGCATGCTCCTCTCCAGCCATGCYGAGGTGTCTAAGTCTCAGCAAAACAGCAATAGAATTGGGATAAACTGAGTTTAGGATTTTCAAGAACGGAATGTAGTGGAAAGTGAGGGTGGATGATGGGCTGAGATCTCTTAAGTGAGGAGAGAAGCAAAAAGGAAATGAGGAGGGGTTCTTGGCTAGTGGATGTTACACTTGAATGGCAAAACCCTTAAAGAGTGTCAGGACCAAAAGAAGTGAGCTGGAGTGCCGGGGCAGTGGTTAGAAGGAGGTGGGGCTTTAGGTTATTCCATAGACAGTCACGACACAGTCCAAGGAAGACATGAAAGCAGGAAATCAAGGCCAGATTCAGGCCAAGGTGCCAAGAGTCTTGGAAATACTATGGATCCTGATGTTGGATAACAAGGGAGGAGTTGTGATGGTGGGACAGGCAAGGAGGGAGGACCAATATCTTCATGAAAAGAACCAAGGGTTAGAAACTGAAATTTGTGCGTGACTGGAACAAGGAAGGACAGCAGGTGGCACAATCTGAAGCACTGTCTGCTTCAAAGGAAATGCTTGTATCCAAAAATAGTAAAATAGGGAGAAAGATGAGGAAATGGAAATAAGGAGTGTCCTAACTCCACCCGTGCCTGGAGAAATAGCACTTGAGAATGCCATACAACCCTACAGAGARGACAGCTAGGTTTCAAGTACGGCAAAATAGAGTAAATAAAAACAAGAAGGCCAGTTCAAAGACTCCAGAGAACTAAGCATCACTAGCTACCAGACCCTTGCCATCAATTTTTACCTGACTTCCTCACATTCTAGAGATGAGCACAGGGCCTTGTGCACAGGAGGCACGTACACTACCACACACATGCACACACGCATATGCATAGACATCCACAGTGCGGAAACCATCTTCGAAACACACTTCACTAAGGAAAGTGGGTTTCATCTTGGCCCTTCATGCGCAGGCTCATTTTACATCCCCACTTCCTGGCTCCTGCCTGGAGCATGGCAGTTTGTCCCATGAGTTTATAGGTCAATTCTGCTTTTCCTCACAGGTCCCTGGCCTCACTTTAGCCAGTGTAACCGAAGCTTGATCTTTTCAGTATCTTCAATTATGTCCCTTCGAGTGGTTAGAGCTTGAAGCATGTCAACCAAACCCCAGCTAACATTTTTTGAAGTGCTTCAGAGTAGAATATCAGAACGAAAGCATACAATGTGAGGCAGTCTTCACAGTGCGAATGAATGCACAATGTATCTGTCTTCATGGCATCCCTTGCACTCTACACTATGTTCTACACTGTTTTATCTACTTCAGGTGTTGCAGATAGGATAGTATTGTAAGAGAGGGTGGTCTTGAGGTGATTAGCATACAAAGTGGTTATGGTCCCTGTTTAAGAGGCCTCCCATTTGCCTTCTGTCCTATAAAGACAACTAAATCTCTGACACCTCAAATCTTGAATGTCTTAGTCTCCTAACTGTGAAAAATCAATCTATTTGTCATAAATTATCCAATTTCCAGTAYTCTATTATGGCAGTACCAATGGMCTAAGACAGCCATTACACTCATTGTTCAATATTACACATAGTGTGCATCGAACAGAACCAGAACTCAGGACCATTGGCTCCAATCTCTCCAGAACATACCACA
Source organism: Apodemus speciosus (assembly GCA_002335545.1). Lineage (NCBI taxonomy): Eukaryota > Metazoa > Chordata > Mammalia > Rodentia > Muridae > Apodemus > Apodemus speciosus. The sequence continues at coordinate 39,077 of BDUI01013051.1, read as the reverse complement.
AAATGTATGCCCACAAGTCATTACAAACCACCACCCAAACTCAGTCACTTAGAGAACACTCAGCATAAAAAGTCACTCCTGAATTTCTACCTTTGAATTAGCATAAGGAATTGCAGAAASGAAATTGGGTGTGTGTTGTGGGATGGGGGAAAATCACTTCTATTTTTCTAAACCAATTATTTTTAAAAGTCATTTGTGTTCCCTTCTTCTCATTTGGGGGAAGATAAAAAGGGGAACTGTCCAGTTTGGAAAAAAGCAAAGCAAATGAGGTTAGTGCTTCCTATGTATAACTGCATGGATGCCTAAAGTAATAGAGATCCCTGTTTCAGTTCGTCCTTAGTACTTYCCYTAGTCTCTTTCAAATTCTGGTTCTTGAACGTTTGAGTGATTGAAGAGACAGCTTAAGGTTTCATAGGAGCTTTTCAGGGACTTCTGCATTAATCCTCTGCTTTATGCAATGTAGAAAACATTAAGCAAGAGTGTCTGAAGTTAAAATATGTACTTAATTCCCACTACAGGGGATGGATCTTTCTAACAGATGTTTTTCTGGAATGGCTGCTGACTGTAAAATAGGAAGAACTAAAAGAACCAAAGTCAAAGTACATTTTTTTAAAGGATGGATTGGGCAGGGGGTTAGACTAGAGGTTGGAATGGCATAACAATTAAATTTCCAGACTGTTGCTTATGAAAAATAAGCTGTCTTCGGATGGTTTTTGGGATACAGCTATGCATGGTGGTCATAGACCAGAGAAAACGAACCTAAATTGATGTTTTAAAAAAAATCATTTAAACAAGACATTTCTCTGATGTTCAAGCCAAGATCTCCAAGGGTATCAGATTGCCTTGTTTGGAGGGACTGCTTCAGGACTCCTGCAGTATGCTTACTTCTCATGGAAAACAATGAAGGCAGTTGTTAGGAAAGCCAAAGGAGGCCGTAGGCTTTGCAGGCCAGTTCAGTCCATCTTGCTCCATCTGAGACAGGCCACTCTACCTCTCCCAATAAGCATTTTAAGCCAGCAAATGAATTCTGAATGATACCTTTTAAGGAAATGGACCTTGTCATGTGTTAACTAGCTTTTCATTTTCTAGCTTCAAACTGACAAGAATTATACTTTGAGCCCTCATATCAAAGGACATTGGAAGCTTGTTCATCCGGGGCTCCCATTCTGCCTTGTCCTTGCACTTGAAATACGAAAGCTACAAACCCTGGAGAGGATGCCCTGGGAGACAACATAGGGGAAGGGGTCATCCTGAGTTTGAGAATGGTCATCAGACATGCACCCTCTTTGTGTTCCAGTTTTGTACCTGTATAATGGGAATACTGTTGGCTCTCTACCTCNAGGCCAGTTCAGTCCATCTTGCTCCATCTGAGACAGGCCACTCTACCTCTCCCAATAAGCATTTTAAGCCAGCAAATGAATTCTGAATGATACCTTTTAAGGAAATGGACCTTGTCATGTGTTAACTAGCTTTTCATTTTCTAGCTTCAAACTGACAAGAATTATACTTTGAGCCCTCATATCAAAGGACATTGGAAGCTTGTTCATCCGGGGCTCCCATTCTGCCTTGTCCTTGCACTTGAAATACGAAAGCTACAAACCCTGGAGAGGATGCCCTGGGAGACAACATAGGGGAAGGGGTCATCCTGAGTTTGAGAATGGTCATCAGACATGCACCCTCTTTGTGTTCCAGTTTTGTACCTGTATAATGGGAATACTGTTGGCTCTCTACCTCAGGGAGCCACCATGAAGAATAAAATAAGGCAGGTGGCATGTGGCTGCTGGCACATGATCAGAGCTCTGCACATGATGGAGTCAGGGTGAAGGGCAGGAATATCTCAATGTACGAACCCATCTCGGATGGGTCTCAAGATAACACTGTTTTCTTTTGAGGAGCTATTTTACAGCCTGCTGCATCTAACTGCCATGCCAGCTCAGCATGAATACCCTCCATTAAGAATCATGTCACACTCTTCCTTCGCGAGTYGTGAAAACCCAAATCAGACTGCATTCAGCCTTGGATAGTGGGAGATATACTGAAGGCCTTTCAATTTCCAAAGCCATGATCAGAATGAAATGTYCTCACACCAGGCGCTTCACATTTTAGAATTCAATTATGAAACCCTACCATTTAGCTTGTTAGGCTGGCTGCTCCACCCCAGAAAGAGTGACAAAAGATAATTTTTACAGCCAAGCCATGAGTTCCAGTGCTATAAATCACTGGTTATCAGATGAAGTAGAATTCATTAATACAAACGAGAAGCCTGAAAGGCACCCATTACTGTGCTATTAATTTGTTTGACGATCTACTGCATGGCAAGAGCTAAAATAGGCTGGGCAAGACAGCATCTCATACAGAAGAATAATCTGGTCTCATTAATTTTTGTCCTGGGCTTGCCAAGTGTAATTGGGCATAATAAGAACTCATACATCTCCTTGTAGCTTTTTCATCTTCTATGGTTATGGAAAAAAGTTGGGGGTGGGGTGGGTGGGGATGAGCTAAGAGTCTTGATACTCAATAAAGACAACCAGTAAGAGGAGGGTTAGTAGGCTGGGGGATGTAGCTCTGTGTCACAGTGCTTGCCTGACAGGAGCAAGGTCCTGGGTTTGATCCCCAACACCATAAAAAAGGAAAAGAAACTTCAAGAGGTTCTAAGCTCGGGCAACCTGGTAAGTGCAGTAAGTACCTCCATCTTTTTATCTTCCTTTCTTCTGTCTCCTGTATGACTGTTTTAAGGAGTGTGAATCATAAACTCCTTTCTAGTTGGGTGAACCTGAGATACACACTCATGCAATTTACTGGGACATGGAGTGGGAGTCTTTATTTAACCCTTGTACCCTTTGCCAGTAAAGGGGTACAGGCAGGAGGAGGCTAGAAATGCCCATGTGGTGATCCTGTGTTCTCAAACCTTTCCAAAGCTGTATTGAAAACATTCTTCCACCCCTGAAAGGCTCTAATGTGATTGCTGCTCCCCTGGGTCAGAGAGCAGCCTGTGCGCCTCTCTACAGACCTCTTCTTCTGGTACTCAGTGCTGCTCAAAGGGCACRCCCTCGACAAAGAATGGGAGCAGGACAAACTGTTTTCAGAAACTGTGATTATAGACAAAGGTTTGGGAATCAGAACTGGATTTTCCAAGTGGTCACTTGACTATATCAACATCAAAAAACAAACAATCAAAAAAACTAATCAGTGAATATGTACATTCCTTTCTTAACAAAGGCAATATAAACGACGAGGCTAAACACGCTGGTGCAATCACATTTACTAACTAGCATATGTTTTTATAGAACTGAACTGTTACACATGTATAGGTACATGAATGTGTGGATATAACACGTGTTATATACATGCATATGCATATATATTCATTTTCCATGCCATTTTGTCCCCTACAAAGATAGCTTCTWGTAGGGTTTATGATTTATTTAAGCCTTCTCAGATGACATRGAGGCAGGATTTTATTCTTTCCCTGGCATCTTTACTAAAATTAAACTCTTGCCTGCCTATCTGAAACCCAGAATTAGCAGGTGCAGATCCATCGAGGAATACTTTCCTTAGGAAACCTGAGAGCAGGCGTTCCTGCTGTGAAGGACTCTGGCATGGGAAGGCTCACCCCAGGCTAAGAAGCCAGAAGGGTTCAGATCACAGGCAGAAAGGCAGCCAAGAGTTGGCCTGGATCTGCTGCTTCTCTTGGCAATTTGAGTTGGCTGTTGAGCCTGGGGCCCTAGAGTGATTCTGAGCTTAGGAAAATATATCAGAACAGCAGGCAAAGCATGATGTCCCTGTGACCAGCTGATGGATGGAGTCTACATCCTCAGAGCCATGACCTCCTTACTCTTGTGAGGAATTAGTTAAACTCTGGTGRCATGCCTAAAGGTCCAGTCAAGAAGACAGCTGGGAAATTCCTGTTTTATGGTATAGGCTACTCAGGTTCTGGTCCTAAATAGCAACCATATCTGTATCTCACTTGTTTGCGCCTCTCTGGCAGAGCAGAATTAAGATCAGTCCCTGGTAAGACATCTCAAATCAACTTCCTGGCCCTGGTAGATTTATTCCTGGTGTGTTTCATTCTCTACATTCCTGTCGACTCCAGCAGAAGCCAAAGGGCACTTTCTTAGGTTGGAACCATTAGCATTTCTTCTCTCCTTGGTGCTATTTATAGAGCTAAGGCAGATGGCCATGGTGAACTTACCTCACTGGTCAGGACAGAGAGGCACAGGAAGGCCCAGAAACCMTCACTTCCGAGGAGCAGCAGCCCCCAACTGGCCAGCCAACCATTAGCTGCTGCTCTAGACAGCCCCATCACAAAGTTCACAATGTTTTCTAACTCCATTCTGCTTTTATTAACCAGCCAAGCATGTTCTACTCTAYGCTCTGGTATTAACATCAGAAACAGCTTCCTCACATCCAAAACGATCTTAATCAATTGCAAAGAATACATGAATGGCACCATGTGGAAGCTTCCTGYCTAGAGGAGGATCAAATGCATTTGTGTTTAACTGTGAACTCTAATGCGTACTCTACACTTCACAGTAGTGGAGCAGTTTAGCTGCATTTAACCTGGGTGGATAAAGCAATGCCAACATTCACATGAAACTRGGTGCAAGCACTACAGAGGGTACACTGGTAACTTACGATGTGGCACTCCCCTTCTACGCATGAAAAAAACAGACACTAAGAGGTCAAGGCACCTATCTGTGGACAGAGGCAGAAGTGATGAATCAGGAGTTGAGCCCAGGCAATCCTGCTGCAAAGGGCTCTTACATACTGCCTGAGAGCCACAGTGCAGGGATTCCGGCCAGTATGTCCCTCAAAGGTAGAAGGCCTCAAATAGTAGGGAGGGAATGTGGATCTGCTTTGCTCCGCCAGCCTCAGTTCTCAGGACCTTTAAGAGGATTTCAGAAACATTCTGGCCAGGTGCAATTTCTGCCACATATGCTGACACCAGGCTTCACACTTGTTTACTTGGAAAGGCTTCTGGAACAGTGTCAGTTTAGAAGAGTATATGGTTCAGACAACCACCTTCCATCTTAGTGTGCACAGCTCAGGATGGGGAAGAGTGGCCTGCAGGTGCACTTGAGTTGAAGAGGCCCTTGAATCCTCTGGCAGGAAATCAAAACACTAAGCTGGGTCTCTACACTGCATATGCCAGCACAGGCCCAAGAGCCGGTGGTGCATGGACCACATGGTAACTCTGGCAAGGTCTTCCTGAGTGTGCACATGATGAAGTCTTTACCAGACAGGCATGCTTCTACACGTACACACAATCACACTACATCTCTTCCTCCCAACAGGAAGCTCTTGCAGTTGGAAACAGTCCATGTTCATGAAAGCACCAGCAGGGTGGCAGTAACTCCATAAAGACATCTTTTCTGCAAACAAAAAATCCAGTCTATGGAGCAGTTATTGAAGTCTTGCCTTTCTGACAGAAAATCTTTCTCTTGGTAAAAATCATCCATTGGTGGCTCAGGCCTTGCCTAGAAACATGTGAAATAAAGATCAAAAATAAAAGACAATGGATCCATGTGTCTGCCGTATTCAAGATTATTTCTATCTTCAGAGCCAGAGGAGAGAGGAACAGAGGTTTACTCCTTCCCCTTACACTTTTTCTTTTGAAAATACTCAGACTGAGTCAGGTGTGGTGGCTGTCACCTGTAATCAGAGGGCCAAGGCAAGAGGATGGGGAATCTGAGGTCAGCCTTGGGCAACACAAGACCCTGCCGCAAAACAACACAAAATGAGAAATCCATTTTTGCCACTTGTGTTTTCTCCTTTCTTTTTGCTGTGCTATATGAAAGCTGTAGGCGTGTGGCCTCACCCAAGACACAAGGCAACCTTGCTTTACAGCATGTCCAGTTCTCKCAAGTGATGACAGAGTAACTGAAAGTAACAGAAAGTTATCTAACCTCAACTCACACTATTATATTTTCAGCAATATTAAGAGCCAGCCAAATCTCAATGAAAGAGATGATTCAACTAAGTTACAAGAAAAACAATACTACACAGAACTGTACACTAAATGGAACTTAAGTTTCATACAACAATGAAGTATTTTGCAAGGTGTCTGAACTTTGACTTTAAACTGATGTCATGGGTGTACAACACTGCCAACTCAACAGGACCACCAAAGGGTGGTGTGCCCATTGTGATCTGACRGGTTGCCTTTGAGATACTATGAGYTTGTTTTGTTTTGTTTTCCATATAAAGGTATTTCTGCTTTAGGAAAATGACTGAAGGCTGAACCGTTTTCTTTAGTCATTTCTCTATTTTATATAAAGGATTATTGCTTTCTGTAATTTTCAAAGAAGTTTTTAAAGAAAAAATTTATAGTGAGAGTTCTGATGAGTTCACTATGTAGCCAGTAGTTRAAGTGTTTATAGATTGAATTGATACTTGGTTACTTTTTCAGCCACACAGCAAGCAATCAACAGCCAGAAGCACAGGAGGGGGCTTCCAAAGAGAAAAGGAAAGAGGAAGACAAAGGAATTTTCAAGAAGAGTCTGTGTGAGGGYGTGTAGAACAGACTTCCCTACATGAGTCATGGAGGATGGAGTCCTCAGAATTTGGTGTCCTAAGAAACACTCAGAAAGATGTATGGAGTCTCCTGGGTGTACTGTTCTATTGTCAGCCTCCCTCTGACACCAGGAGCCATTCAGTATCACCCACTGTTCATGGTCAGAAACCAATCACCAAGAACTACACCACTTTTTAAAAAACTCATTATCAGAATTGAGAAACAATGAGTTTCTCAACTAGATCTGTATTTATCCAGTCCTTCCCCATCTCTATCTTCTTATGTGCATGGCCTGGTTCAGTCCTTCCCAATTTCCTTATGTGTACAGCTGGGGTCCAATCCTTCCCCATCTCCTTATGTGCACAGCCCGAGTTATGACTAATGACATTGTGGAGGATGCAATGTGGCATCCCAGTACCCAGCTCTTGAGTAATCACTATTGTCCAGAACTCACAGGAAATGATGAAAGAGTGAGCACTCAATGAGAACACCACGACACTAATCACAACTCTGGGTGGGGAGGGGGCCTCATCTCACACCACAGGCCCCTCGTGGCACACAATTTCTACGCACTTTCAAGATGATTGTTTCCTTAGAGACAGAGTCTGTGCTCTGCTGGCCTGGCTCCCTTCTCATTGGAATTTATAAGTCTGACCTAGTTCCACAGTTGGATGCATCTTTAAGACTCAATATGGTGGAATTAAGGATCTAGGGCTTTGGAATCAGGTCTCAGCCAGAGCATCTCTCTGAGTCTTAACTTCCTCATTGTTAAATACAGTTCTGTYCATACTTCCTCCAAAGATATTTTGAAACAGGAGATTACATACCGAAGAACTAAGGGCATTGTAAGAGTACAGCGTCAGACCCAGTCTACAACAGAACCCTTGCCTGTCATCTCTTGACCTTGGACAAGTTACTTAATGTCTCTTCTTTGACCTTCTCACCTGCAGGATGCGAATAACATCAGTGCCTACCTCATAGGTCACTGCCAGAGTCATAAGTGGACATGTGATGATCTTACAGCTCCTGATGTACAGCAAGATTATATTTGTACATCTATTTGTACATCTCCTGGACCCTCATTTTACACTTACCAACTACTCAAGTGAGTGTACTGATAGCAGGAAGAAAGCTGGTTGGTTTTGTTTCTTGACCACAGCTTATTCTAAACAGCAAGAAATGAGAGCTACCAGCATTAGAGATTAAAACTTTACAAAAATAGAAAAAGGGACATTAAGACTTAAGACTACAATGTGGGCCACTTAGCATCAGGGTCAACATCTGGTGACTTACTCTCTGACCACACGACACTATAGGAATACTCACACTCTGACCTTGAGTCATCAGAGATACATTCACATGAAAACAGGAAAGTCATCATTACACTTCCAAAGCCTCTGTCTTCAAGAGTTAAAGTTTCATTGTACACACAAAATCTGGGTGCTTACAGGACTCTGGAAACTGCCCCTGTGGTCTGATGAGTTGGGACTGTAGTGGAGACATAGTTATCATGAAGTTAAGGAAGCTTGAACTTCAGGTAGCTCTGTCTTGCACAGGGTCCTTCCAAACCATCAGAAGACACCAAGCTGTGTGTTCACACTGGATCCAGGAAAGACTAACTACAGTCGGAGAAGACTGCTGTCCCTATCCACAACTACTTGAACCCATGAATCAGGTGAGCAGTTCTGGGACCGAGAGGGAAGGGAAACTGAACTGAGGACACAGTCATGCTGGGCTGGTGGGCGGAAGGTCACTTCCAAACAGAGTTAATGTCATTAACCTTCATCCACAACACCTGGATGCATCAATGGTATCCAGATCCCCAAATGCCAAACGCGCCATGATGCATGGGTACAGGGCCAGAGCTCATATCATAACGTATACTTCAGGCTCAACTTAAGAAACAGATGAGGAGTAGAGGAGAAATGAATGCAGAGAGTCAGAAGCTGATCTGTAGAACCAAATTTGATAGCTCAACAGCGAAACGGTGATAGGGTTTCCCAAAGATTGACAATTCTTTTTTAAAAAGTCACCCATGATGAGTTATGAAGGTAAAATACAGTTTTTTTTTTAAACAATCAGTGACAAAAGAAAAGTAAAAACTCTTGGTTACCTCTTATAAAAGGAAGATTAAATTACTCCTTTAAAAATCAGCACAGAATGGAGTAAAGAGATGTCTAAGTGGGTGCATCCTGTGCAGTCATGAGGATCTGCATTCGAATCCTTGGGACCCACATACACAACCAAGCATGGCAGGGACAGAGACAGGTGGCTCTCAGGAGCCGGCTGGCCGGCCAGCCCAGTGCAGTGAGCTTTCAGCTGAGTGAAGCCGTGTGTCAAGACRATAATGCAGAGATTGGTAAAAGAGAGTACCCAACATCATCCCCTAGCCCTGCATGTTCATGCCCGGGACATGGTCTCTGCACACTCCTGTGCATATACACAGGAATGGGAGTGGGGCCCAATGGAATGTGATGATGTCATCAGGATCAATGAATGTAGGGGGAAAGTATTGTTAAAGTGTGCTGTGTGTGTTAATGATCTGCCTGGAGACTGACCTGTGTCAGCTTTTACAAGTGTTTGGTGGTATTTCTCTTTACTTACAAATTCACTTTTGTTCAATGTGCATTCATAGTTTTAGATTACTCTTGAATGGAGGCAGAATTTAACAAACTGAGACTTCCCCCCTAACTATGGCATCCTGTGAGCTGCCCTTGAGACTGAGACAGAGTATGGGAGGGGAGCCTTCCTGCAGTACCCTATCAGGTGCAAGCACCCATGGGGACTGTATCTTGTTTCTAAAGGGGGCTAAACACAGGGTGCTTGACCCTGAGATAAGGCAGGAGAGGGCTGATAGCCAGGAAGAGCTGGAGATGTGCACATGTGGACTGACGACTTCTGAATCCTCTCCTTTAGATCCACCATCCAACCTTTAACTCACTATTTCACTGGATATCCCACACTCAGTTTCTCCTCCCAAACATGATCCCCCCTCCCTTCTTCCCTCCCTCCCCACCTCTTTCCTGCTGAGAATAGGCATGACAACCTAAGCCCACTCTTCCATTCTCAAGACAACTTCCAAATCTGTCATGCTGTTTCTGTCCAGTACTGGGGACCTTCCCTAGGCTTGTCTTGCCTCACCTGTGACTACTCAATCGGCCTCCATACAGGTCTCTTCCTATCTCAGAAACAGCGTTGGAACAAGCACTGCCCACTGTGTAATATTTCTAGAAGAGAGGCAATTGTCTGCGGCCTCTCTTTAGCCAAGGTACCAAAGGAGGGTATCAGTTGGTCTTACTAGTGTGGGAAAAACCTGGCAGTGGCCGTTTCTCCCCCTCTAAGGGCTAGTCTCTCTCCTGAACCTCTTCACCTCAATGGGCTTCTTGCTTCCCCTGGTTCTTATCCTGGGAGATCCTGGCAGGTCTCACATACACCTAAGCTTGTCAGGCACCGGAAAGGCTGCAAGGACCTGACCCATGAAGGAAAGCTGACAGGAGCATAGCACTTCCGTGCTACAAACCCAGAAAGGCACATTACAAGTGCTTCTAAATTTATCTGCCGCCAAGAAGTCTAAAAATTCTGAAGGTGGGGTTTACTCCCTAGGACAGCACAGTGGCCAGGACAAGGCCTCAGCTGTCATAGTTACCCTCAGAGGACTCTCAAAACYGATCCAAACATATTTTCTCTAAAAGAAAAGCTTATCCTGGAATTCAAATGATGCTTTAACTAAGCCTCAGCCTCCCCAAAGCCAGGTGTAGAAGACTAGAGCTGCCACTGTCTCACTAACTTACAGGGAACACACTTCAGGAACAGCAACTGACAGCGTTCTACAAAGCAAGCAAAAACAAACAGTACATTTTGTGTGTGTGATATGTGAACAAGGTGCCCACCTTCAATAGGAGGTTATTATTTAAGTGCAGCCCTAGTTCTCACATTCTACACTAGGGTAATTACTACACGGTTCTCTTTTGAGAAGGAGTCATGCTATAAAGTGGGGAGCAAGCACTACAAAAAAGCAATCAAACAGCTACTRTGCTGGGGTGGGGCCTTTATGTCCCTCCATTCGAAACGGTRTTCACAGRAATTCTGTGAATGGCAGGTGGCTCTGCCTGTAAAAGTAACCCCAAACTGGTTGCAAATGTTGATTAGCCACTGGTCCCTGTTTGATTCCTTTACACTGGAATCCCTGGGAAAATCCTATTGTCTGCTTAGTTTTAGAATGTCTTCAAAAAGTAAGGGACACTAGGCTTGTGGTAGAAGATCTGGGCTGGACCTGGCAAAACTGGGTATTTTCTGTGTGGCAATCAGGGTGGTGATCAGTCTCAGGGTTTGCCTGGAGAAGAACTCCAAGAACACATGGAAAGGGTTCACAGAGCTGCTTTTCTCCTGGGGAGGGAGTTTGGTACTTTACCATTTCTGTGTTGGAGCACACTCTAGCCTAGAGCAGTGGCAGACACCTGTGATACCAGCACTTGGGAGTCTAAGGCCAGTCTGGCAACATTGTATCTAAGATAATAATATGGGGTGGGACCTTAATGTTAACAAATGAGTTTGTTGTCCTCACAATTCCCATTTAAAAACAATCCCCTTCCCAAAGGCTACTCTGGTATCTGAGGGTATCTAGCAGCAACTTATTGCTTTATTGAGCACTTACAATATATATGAACTATTTTCATGCAACCTGATATTTAGTCTTTCCACGAACTATGTATAATAGGTTCTACCAATATTTCTACAGGGGGAAACAGCCTCAGAGAAATTTGTGTTAGTTTCTAAAGCTACCAGAGCTGGGCATCTAATACAGACCTAAGCACTGCCAAACCCACATTCTTAAGGCCATTTCTCAACAAGTGAAACTATATACACTAAAATGGAGACGTGATTCTTGATTTGGGAATGACTTAGAGACTGAAAGGATTAATGATAACGTATTATTTCTGGAACAATTAATACAGGAGCTTGTGTACATTTTCTTGCTCAAGGGATTCTGGAACCTTCTCTAGAATGAGGCCAGCAGCTAGAGAGTGCCTAGCAGTGGGAAGACAGTAAGAGGGTGACCAGACACCCTCAAATTGGAGGTGCTGGCTCCAGGGCTGGCTTACAGATGGGCCCTCCTATTGGCTAGGTCCTGTGCACCTCAGTGGTCTCCTGGGTAAGATGAGGTCTGACAACATTCTTTAAAGTGTCTACTAATCTCAGAGAAATGGCAGTTTATAGCGTGAACTGCATCTGCCTCCTGGGAGGTCACTTGGGAACACTCAACTCAAAACATCCCAGGAGATGCAGTGAGTTGTTGCCATGTACACACTTTACAAAGATGGTATCAGCCAGGCCACATGAGCAAGGGAGATGCCACTGGGAGGGTTCATCTACCTCAGTTCCTTCATTTGTTAAACAGAGCAACAACTGACCTTTGAAACTTTATGGAGAAATGAGTCAGTATACGGTAATACTCAGAACAGTACCCAGATCTTAGGGACAGGTCACCAGGGCATGACCTGGTTTGTGCCTGGCACTAGGTACTGCCTGAAGTAGAGTGAACAAGTAAACATGCTCTGGAGGCTGAGAGTTCAAGGTCCCATTTATAAAAGCAAAGGGGAAGGTCTTGTGCAAGACAGCAAAGAGAAATACTACCTGGCACATTCTTTAATATCCAGTGTCCCCACACCCTCAGGGAAATGAAGAAGGCTGCTGTTGGTGGCAGGCATCAGTAGTATTTGTTGCAAGAAAGAGAAGTGACTACAAGGCCACTCAGAGGAGTGTTTTAAGGGCCTGCTGTGGGGCGTACTTTGTACTCAGTGCGTCAGGGGCCTGCTCTTTTCCTGCAGCACAGCTTTGGGTCTGATAGGTCTCCTTTGAGTGCCTCTTTCAACTCCAGAGTATGTATGGCTGATAAGTTGTGGAGTTTAACTGCCACCCTGGTACCCACCATTAGTGCCTGGGTTAATGAATTAATTTTTATTTTGGTAGAATTTGCAACACCTAGACAAAATGAACATGGGAGTAATGGGAGTCAGAAACTATTGAGAATATCAAGGCTCATTCATTCTGACTGCACAGGTTGCCTGGTCACAAGGCCTGTGCTTCTCTGAGAAGCCAAGGGAGACACCCAGCTTATAGGGTGTGTAATCAGTCACATGATGGTTCCAACAGTTTTTATTTTGCAAGTTCAGTCCATCTCTAAACGACTTCTCCAGAAAGACTGCCACGTATTATCTTACGCTCCTTGCAAAATACAAAGACTGGAAAAATCCCTTCCAGAAGAGCTCAAAATTCCACATTAAAGAAAAGCCTGCACACCAGGGAGCGAGTGGGGCTGCCTTCTGGATAGTCTGCATTTGCATGTAGCCACGTGAGCTGCAGACACTCTATCCATGGAAACAAGCACGCCTGGCATTTGGAAACCTAAGTGAGACCAGATCTGTGCTCAAGGAGCCCCAATTACCACCGAGCAAGCCTCCTGATTAAACCAGCATGCCGAGCTTCCTGGGTTTCACTGGCTACATGCCCAGTTCAGGCTGGCTGGTTGCTGCCAACCAGGAGAGATGAGTCTCTGAAATCACCTGTGTCCAGGAACCTCCTCCTGGCCTGAGCTCTGAGAGGCTAGGAACTAGAGTCTGGCTCTCTGGAGGTTTAAAAGTCATCTTTGGGAGCTCTTTATGGCAATACRAAGCCATGCTTGAGAGCCCAGAAAACTTTAGGGAATACAGACCTTTGGAGGAGGAATGGAAACAATTATAAGGGCTCTGGAGATGCTCTGGGTTCCTAGTTTTCATTCCTCCTCTCATGCACTCACAGCTTTTCCTCAACCTCAGCAGGGAGGGAAGGATATAGTCTGGCTGGCACAGCCCTGAGGGTTTTTTCTGCAATGTCTCTCATGTGTATGTGCACAGGTCCCCTCCAACCTTACTTCCTTTTTTCCTACCAGGAATGACTGAAGCGGCCACCCTCCGTGCTTTCCAGGGTCTCTCCTGACACTTCCTAGTTAGTGCTTTTGACATACTGCAGAAACTGATAGCCTCTAGGGCCATCAAGCTGGCAAGAGCCTTCCCTTCATGGAGAAGGACACGGTGGTTTAGAATAATTTATATCAGCAAGCTTACACAGCAATTTCAAATAACCAGCATCAAGCTGCTTATTACGTGTCTGTAATTAAAATTTAGAGGTAAGAAAAAAAGTTACCCTTTGACCCAACAGCTGACATGACAAGAATCAACTTTGGAACCAAGTGATCAGACTAGTCAGACCAGGGCAAAAGAGTCAAGAGGCCTCTGCTTCAACCAGGTGGCACTATGGAACYTGATCTCTGGCCTCCAGCTGTTCCGTGGATGAGGAGGGGCGGTAAGAGAGAGGCCACAGGACAGACAGCAGGAAGACAGTTCTCAGCTGAGGACCCCCAACCCTAGGCAGCATGTGGTCTTACCACACTCTGGGCCACCATATTAGCATGTATGGCAAAGGTTTTTGAAAAGTTACAAACTTTTCCCTTTTCACCTTTTRTCTCAAATCACCAGCAAATTGTGACCTTTTGGTATAGGCAAAAACTCACAACAAAGTGGCTCTTGCTTTCTAGCAATAATTTCATTTTAGAATCCACTTTGAATCTTCTGATCCACTTGGGAGCAGAACATAGTGTTGTGATTGTGTCTTTTGCTCTATTCTCCTACCCCTACACCCCAACCCACCCCTAAGTAGAATACAAACATGTTTGCCCCAAATATTTCATCATTAAGTCTCAGGCTGAGCTGTGAAAATAGCAATGCCAAGATACTGTTTTCGTTGGTCTTACTGGAGCCCAAATTTTACAGATAATCTGTGAGCATTAAAAAATATATTTTAAAAATCTTCACGTAACCCAAATATGATAAAGCTGTAGATAAAAGGCTTCCCACCAAGCTCCAAAGAATAAGCAGAGCTCTCCTGGGTCTGCACACTAGTTCACTTACCTAGGGTCTACAAAGGACCTGTGCACACAAGGCATTAGCTCACTGAGGGTGCRTTTAGGGTACAGTTCTTGTCCTTCCACACTAATGGCCTCACTGGGGAAACCTAGACCACACACCGGAAAGAATGAAAAGGTTGGCAAACACTTGGGCCCCTCTGGTCTCAAATCCCAAGTTCCTATGTATGAGAGATTGAGTTGAAAGGGACTCCAAAGGTGGTTTGATCCTCCCTACCAGCATGCAGTTTCAAAGCACAAGGCCAGAGCAATTCCTAGCAGAAATTCATGCAGTACTTCCCAGCATCTACCGCCACATGGTCAATACAAATACGGCCTTTTCCTTGAGTGGATTCAATCTGTCACTCACGCCACCAGTTTATACTCCCATGTTTGCTTGATAAAGCCTGGCTTAGGTGCCCTGCCCTCTGATACCACCACCCTGTCTTCAGATTCTCATCCAGCTCTCTGGCATGCTTGCTCTGCCTTGCCATGTGATACTTTCCAAGTCATGAAGCAACAAAAAAGGTCTTTACCAGATGTTGTGCAGATGCCAGGCCCATACATTTGGACTTTTTTTTTAGCCTACCAAAAGCCAAATAAACCTCTGTGCTTTATAAATTACCCAGTCTTTAGGATCACAGCATTTAAAAGAAAAGAAGGAGAAAGAGAAGAAGATACTGTTGGTCTGCATGATTAAGATCACTCATTGGAAAGGTAATCCTAGAAAAACATGTCTCAACATCTTCTCRAGGAGGAAAACTGGGGATTGAAGAGCCAAGGGACTAGCATAAAGTCGCTGTGAGCTTGTAGCAGAGCCAGGAAATGACACTAAGTTTTAGGTATTAAATACACAATGTTATAGTCATCAAGATTTCAGTATAGATTTCTGGTCTGTCTGAAAGAAGGTGATTTTGCTGTTGTGAATCACTCATTAAGTACAGAGTCCAAAATCCCAGGGGATTATTTTCTATTCAGTTCCAGCTGGAGAATCAGAATGCACGGTTCAGAGTTAGCAGGGACCCGTGACGTGATAAGAAACAACTTGTTGCTCTCCAATCTTCATTGGGCAGCTTAACTGGCAGTCAAAGGTAATCCGTAAATACCACTGTTTAGATAAACAAGATGTTTTGATGGAGAAATATTAAGTGCCATCCCACAGCTAAGGAAGATAGTTCATATATCTTCTAAGGAATTGCTCATTCCGCAGCTTCAGCCAGCAGCATTGCCAAAGGCACTTCTTCCTAGCCTGAAATGTTGGTGCCAGAGCCCAGCCTTATCTTAGTGAGGCTCACAGAAAAGGGTCCTGCAGTTAAGGGACAGCATCTTATCAGCGCCCACCAAGTAACAACAGCAACACCAGATTGGAGACTATCCTAAACTTCAGAAGAACCAGGGACAAAGCAGTGAACCGCAAGGCTTAAYTCCGGGCCTGGCTTACAAAGCAGTCTTGGCCCCCACCCCCTTTCCCATCTCTCATTCACTTTGTGTGTCATACATAGCCAGTTGGAGGTCATGGAGCCCTCCACAAAGTCATTCTGGCTTTTCTCTGACTTTGTCATGGGAGCATGGGTCATCTGTGACTAGTTAGGGCTGGCTGGTATCCAGGTGGCAGGGGAGAGGGGCCCTACGTTCAGAACAGCTACAAATCAAGCCTCAGTATTCCATCAGGAAGCTGGATGGCATCATTTCTGAGATACTCACAAACTGATGGCTATAAAACAGATAGCGTGGTGCCAGGAGCACACTAATCCCCAATACATACTATCTCATTTTATTTTCATTCCACCAACACCGCTCACTTCCCGAGCTCCCTATAAATGGAGCTGAACATATTTTATGTCTGTCTCTCTCACCATATGCATTGGTGATCCAAACAGGAATTCCATTCTGTCTCTGTGAAGTACTGTGGTATTTGAAAAGGAGCATATTTCTTTAAGGATGTTAGATGGGAGAAGTTCCACTGGTGGTGAGCACATGTCCCTGGATCATCCTTAGTTTGAAATATCATAGGCTATTTCAACCCCAAACTCTACAGATGTATAGAGAATTACAGAAAGTCACTTTAATGGATATGCCTCATTATAGCAGATTTCTTTTCCTCCAAAGAAAAGGATCCAAAGCTCAAGGGACTGTAGGGTAGGTTGAAAAGACAGAAGTATTCTCTCACTCAGACATCACTGAATGCTAACTCCTCAGGGATGCAGACAGATAATGTGGGTCCACACAAGGAGAATTTGCAGAATTCTCCAAATTATTCAAGACCTTCTCTTTTAAGCAAGCCCATCTTGCTCTCCCCAACCCTGAGAATCCTGCGCCCCTGCTTGCTAGCCTCAAATGCAAGCTCCCCAGACTCCTCAGCACCACCTGCATCTTTCTTCCAGCCACATGCACCAAAGTGGATGTGACTTCACAGAGTGCTACTGTTTGGAGATGTCTTACCCTCTGCTGAGTCCTTGCAAGAAGGGAAGGAACAACTTCCCATTTCACATTTCACAGAAGCCAAGCCTCCCCAGATGTTTCTAGATGAATTATAGCAGTGTGCCATGTGCAGCAGGGGCTCAACGGGAAAAGCAGAAGCAACACCAGTTAGAAAAAACACACCAAGTACAATCAGGATGACTTTTAGGGGGAAGAGATAGCTCTGGAGACCAAATTCAGGTCCTTGCACATGCAAGGTAGATGCTCTATTACTAGGCTATTAATTTTTTAATGTTTCAAAATCTTACACTATAGTTTCCAAAAGTGTTTACGAAGTAAAGCATGCTATCTTTTACTGTGCCCCCCAAAAGCTAATGGTGCCACACAGACGGTCCTCCCAAGGCCCCGAAGCCTTTTTACCTCCCTTCTTCACCTCCCTTCTTCAGCATTCTTCCAGATGTTTGTATCCTGCCTCTGCTCCGTCCTCACCCTCTCGAAGGAGCTGTCCTCTCCCCCACTCTTCCTTATCTCATTAGTCTGTTTTTGTTTGTGCTCAGTACTCTCATTACAACTGAAGTTATGTCACAATATTTATTACTAGTGACTGCCTATTTCCCTCCATTTAAAACAACCTCCATAGAAGTGTATCAGTTTATCTCTCCAGTGCCAAAATCAGCATCAGGCACTGGAGTTTTTTTTTTTTTTTTTCTCATTTTAAAATCTCTTACCAGCACTAAGCAGAATGACTAGCATTTAATGAGCACATAACTACATTCTTATTTAATCCTCACAACAATCTTATGACGACAGCTATTATTACTGCACTGTAATTAAAATCTAAGGCTTACTGTAACCTTTTGCTAATGGTAAATAAACCCACAAACACAGTTCCAGTCACTAGTCCTGGGCCCATGGCAGGCATAACCAATGGATCCCTAAATTCTTCCTCCTGAGTCCGTATTCAACACACTACTCCAGACAACTATCACTGGACTAGATTTGGTCTATCTGTGATGACTAGACTTTAAGTCAGGTATCAGTTTTAACTGTTTACAGTTAGTACTTCCCAGGGCTTACTTCTGCCTCTTTAGGAAATACAAAACCTAATGGTGCAAATAAACTTCAGCTACGGTAAACAGTATTGCCAGACCACTGAAGGCACTGAGCCTCCTGAAGGTTATTTAAATAGCACCGCCTGTTGCCAGCCTCTTCTGAGGTTTGTCATGAAAGAGTGGGGGGACTCCCTTGAGGGGACCTCTGGCTGTCTCTATTCAACAGCAAATCAGAATTTCCAGCTCTGCTACTCCTCAACTCAACTGACTGCACCCTTTTGCTAGGATAGCTTAAGAAGCACAGACACTAAGCAGGAATCAGAGGCCTAGTCCAGGCCTAGCTCCTACTGTGTACCACTGGACAGGCTGTTTTCCCTCCTGCCCACCTCAGTTTCCCTATCTGAAAAGTGCTCTGGACAGCACTGAGGACCTTCCTGTTCTGACCTCACGTTCAAGGTCTGCTTTCAGAGCKTTGGTGCTATGTGTGTAATCTCAGGCATACACAAGGTCTCCTACAAATGTTTACAGAAGACAGGAAAGAGATCAGACAGAGGGAAAGAGCCTCCTAAATGGACCATCAGTGGGCTCTAGGGGTGGGTAGACTGGATTCTGTGGAGTGTGCAAGCTTCCTGTGACAGAATTAGGAGTCACCCCAGCTTCTGGTGTGCTTCTCCCCACAGCAGTAACCCTGTGACAATGCAGAGATGTGAGCAATGGACCCAAAGGTCTGCTGCTTTCTAGCTAAGCTAACCTTTGTCCTCTTGGCATGTTAAGCTCACTGTGCCTGCATTTCTTTACTTATTGAATGTGAATAATTACAGGATTAGTAACAGTACTGCAAAGAACCAGAAGAGAGCATTCATACAGTGAGTGCTCAGTGAGAGCTAGTAGTATCATTAGTCTACAGACCATAAAACTCAGGATGGTGGGGATTCTGTTGCCAGGTAAAATGTTGGATAAACGCTTACTAAGTGAATGAGTGAGGTAAACCCAATTCTTTATTCCTTCTAAATCTATCTCCTCCTTATACATTTTGATCGGTAGGTTTGCCTACCATCCTTCAAAGTTAGATTTTATACAGAGGGTAAGAGGTAGTGAGTCTCTTATACATTCTACTTATAGTAGGAACATATTAAATCTAAGTTCACCGAGGAAATATGCATGTGTATAAGTATTATACACGTATGTGCATGTTTAATCCTTACAGCAACCATTTGAAAAAAATTTCCAAAGATATGACCCAAACATAATAAACCAAAATAAACAGAATATTTAAAATATTCAAATACAAATGGAATGGATATCTCAGTGATTAAGTACTTGCTGCTCTTGTCAAGGACATGGGTTTGAGTCCCAGCAGCCATGTGGTGACTTACAACTACCTATAACTTCAGTTCCAGGAGACCTAATGTCCTTTTCTGGCCCCCAAGGTCACCAAGCATGTACTTGGTACACAGACATATGTACAGATAAAACACACATTAGACARACAGACAAAATAAAAATAAATATTAATTTTAAAATATTCAAATAACCTAGAAGAAAGGAAGGGGAAGAGAAGAGAAAACGAGAACGAACGATACTACTAAACTGGTAGAACTTGGCTTCAAGCAAATCAGGAAGAAAGCTAAACCCAAGCATTCTCCAGCAGTTTAATCACAGAGTGAAACCAGATAAACGAAATGTGGCTATATGCTGTCTACAAGCAACTCACTCGAAATACAATGTGGAGTAGTTAAAATTAAATATAGGAAAATATACATTATGCAAGCACAAGCAAGCTGGAGTGGCTATACTTAGGTAAAGCATACTTCAGAGCAGAGAAAAGTACATGGGACAAAGCGGTCATCACACCGTCAGCTGTCACGCCACACATCCTCTAAGGGGACGATTCCAGTGGGATGGGTACAGCAGTGCAGGGAGATCCCCCGCTTTCCATCCTACTCCACAAGACTGTCCCCTGCAGCTTGGTGGGCAGGCAGGGCAGGGCCTGGCGC
>BDUI01013049.1:33329-44583 GCA_002335545.1 Apodemus speciosus | reverse complement strand
CACACACACACACACTCACTTCACTCACACGAATAATGATAAAGGGCTGAGGGGTAAACAGGGAGTTGAGAACAAGTGCAGCCCAGGACTGCACAAACCCCCTCCCATTCTGTCACTCTCTTTAAAGGTTGCCCGCAGGCAAACTAGCCGAGCAACGATGCACCCAGTTTTTTAACTGCAGCTCTGGGGGCTGGCCTGTAGTACAGAGGTAGAGCCTTTTTACACAGGCATTCAAAAAGGTCTGATTTCATCCCCAGCACCACAACACAAGAGAAAAGTTATGACTTTGAAGTGCCATTTTGGGGGTAGAGAGGGCCAATGTGCTGAGTGAACTATGGCATGTTTGTGACATGTACGTGAGCTCAATGCTGTCTATGTTCATGGTCATCTTCAACTATAAGCAAATTCAATGCTGGTCTACGTGAAACTGTCTTAAAGGAAAATAAAATATGCTGGCATGTTAAGAACACGGAGATTAGACTCATTTCTATTTCCTAAGAGGGAGGAGGAAGCACCAATCATCAGATGCACATGTTGGGCATCATAACCAGAAACCCTGCTGCCGGGATGARGGAGTCTCGAACTTAGAGCTCACTAAGAGYRGCTTCTCAGGCAGGAACCACTTACAACGCCTGGTGAGTGAATCGCCTGCTGTAACCCTTACCTATGGCTTTTGTGTAATAGTTATAAGCTTCGTTGTAGTCCTTCTTAGCATAATATGCATTCCCTTGTTCCTTGAAGGATTCTGCTTCCCTGAAAAGGAAAAGGAGAGTCACATCACTATACCTCAGGGATGAGCTCAGAAGAGCCAAGCTTCATGTTAGTGTGAGACTGTCCAACAGGCCAATAGACCCAAAAGAGGTCCAACGAAATAATTCAATCCCTTCACAATCTATTCAGAGACATTCAATCAAAATCAGGAAAACTCCTTTCAGCTGGACATGGTAGGTCACACCTGAAATCCCTTAGTTTGGAGAGGCTGAGACAAAAAACTGCTGTGATTTTGGAGCCAGCCTGTGCTACAGAGCGAGACTGCGTTAAAAACAACACAATTAAGACAAAACAAACCCCACCAGGTAAGGTATCAAATGCCTACAATCCTAGCACTTGGGATGTAGAGTCAGGAGACCAGGATTTCAAAGCCAACCCTGGTTACACATCAAGTTTGAGGACATCTGCATTACCTGAGAATTAGTCTCAAAAAACAAAACCAGGGGCTGGAGAGATGGTCCTCTCGTAGAGATCTATCTAGGTTCAGTTCCAAGCACCCACATGGTGGCTCACAATCACTTGTAATGGGATCTGATGCCCTCTTCTGCTGTGTCAGAAGACAGTAACAGTGTGCTCATAAATAAATAAATCTTTTAAAAAAAACAAACACATGGGCTGGAGAGATGGCTCAGCAGTTAAGAGCATTGCCTGTTCTTCCAGAGGTCCTGAGTTCCAAAGCCTAGCAACCATATGGTGGCGCACAACCATCTGCAATAGGATCTGATACCCTCTTCTGGTGTGTCTAAAGACAGCAACCTTGTACTCATATAAATAAAATAAATAAATCTTTCACAAACAAACAAACACATATGTTTAGTAAGTGAGCCACTGAAAGACAGCACTTAATTGTCCAGTATGACACAACTACCACCTCTTTTTTGTTTTGTTTTTTAAGGGCTGGGTTCAAGGCAGTGTCCTAAAATGTAGCCCAGGCTGGCCTTGAATTTGTGGCAATTCTGCTACAGTCTACCAAGTGCTAGGATTATAAACTTGTGACACTTCAATATTTGAAAACTTCTAGGAAAAACATTTATAGGTAATTTCCACTGGGGATAACTGACTTCTCTGTATGAAACAGGACACAGCCTTAAGAATCTTAATAATTGCCGGGCGATGGCGGCGCAGCCTTTAATCCCAGCACTTGGGAGGCGGAGGCAGGTGCATTTCTGAGTTTGAGGCCAGCCTGGTCTACAGAGTGAGTTCCAGGACAGCCAGGGCTATACAGAGAAACCCTGTCTTGGGGGAAGAAAAAAAAAAGCTTAAAATTTAGTTTCCTGAAAGTGATTTCCCCCATTTGTCACTGGCAGAACAGTTGGAAGTGTGTTAGAAGTGTGTGACCAAGGAGTGACAGTGTACTGTGTAAGATGGAAGACAGAGCAAAGTTGACACCAGGGAGTCTCTCCCTCCTCCTTCTCCACCTTGTGCTGTGTGGTGCTTGTTAACCTTTTCATCATCCACCCACCAAGCTGGGTTAAGTCAAGACAGGACAAACTGCATCTGAAAAGAGCAAACTAGAAAACTCTACCAAAAGTATCCAAAGCAGCTGGGTGTGGAGGCAGAGGCAGGTGGATCTCTGTGACCTTGAGGCCAGCCTGGTCTATACAGCACACAGAGTGCTCCACGCCAGTCACGGCTAACTTGTCTCAGAGGGGAAAACAAGAAGTGCTCAAAACATCCAATTTCCCAAACTGAATGGTAGACAGGTTCTTCACTGCGACTTAACTAAGTATTTAAGCATGTTTCTTTTATAAATTTTGTTTCCTTTCCTACTTGCCATAGCTACATGCAAAAGGGAAGTCAGGTCAGGGCTGCCTGGAGGAGAAACAAAGGTGTTTGGTGTCCCGCTCTAGTACTGGGGCTCAAACCTGGGATCTAAACCCGCCAGGACAGGACTGGTCCCTGACTCCATCCCCAGCAGCAACAGCTCCCTGGCGACGATCCGGGAGATTGCAGCTAGATCCTATGACACAGCAGAGAAGAGCTCTGTGGGTCATATTTCTTACATATTTCAACCTAGCAAAGCTCCCTCCATTTTCACCCTTCCCCAACACTGTTCTGGTAAGTCCCATTGACATGAAAAGACTGCTGAAAGAAAGGAGGAAAATGGGGTGACCTACTAATGTTGACAGATTTAAACTGCTGGGTAGAAATCGGCCTGAAAAATCTCATTATACTAACTGTCACAATGCTATAAAAAGGCCATCTGCTACTAAAAGAACCCAGGAACAGCCTCCCTCACCTGCAAGACTTAAGAGTCTCAACTGAAATCTTTCAATGCAATATACAAAATCTGTCTAAACAAGCCGGGCGGTGGTGGCGCACRCCTGTAATCCCAGCACTTGGGAGGCAGAGGCAGGCGGATTTCTGAGTTYGAGGCCAGCCTGGTCTACAGAGTGAGTTCCAGGACAGCCAGAGCTATACAGAGAAACCCTGTCTCGAAAAAACTTTAAAAAAAAATTGTCTAAACATAAATTAAGCAAAGTGCTATAAAAACTCTAGGAAAAGCTTATGTTTTAAGAGCAGACATGCCAAGCGATTCCATGGGCTTCCCCTACACTGGATTCCAGAAGCTGAAATGTGTAARAAATGTAGTAAACTCTGGCATAGATACTAATCCATCTGCAACTAAAATCTAGCTGCTTCTTYAGTCAGCRGTGGCTAAGAACAGCCAGATCCTTGAGGAAACCCACAGCACCCAGCCACTGTGCCAGCCAGCAGCACAAAGCTTAGTACTAACAGGAAGCGGACCCAGAGCTACTGGTTGTGTGGTGGTCCTTCCTCAGCACTGCTCCCATGGTGCCTGGCGCACTGCTGGCCTCTAATGTAAGCCGAATGATTCCAGTGGAAGTCACGAGCAGGCATGCGAGCCCCGTCATCTCCATGCACAACTAGCCAAGTTAGTAAGTTTCACTGTCCGGTGCTCCACATCCCTTGAGTAAGTCTTGTTTAAATAACTTGCCCAAGGTGAGGGAGTGGCCATGTTTGTAAGAATCCAAAGTCAAGTAATATCTAAGCTTTCTAATGCTCACTTCTGTGATACTGAGAGACTGATCTRTACTACTGGAAGTGAGGCAAATACAATAAAAAAAAATCCTTTAAACTAAGACACAAAACAGCTCTGGTGTGAAAAATCTGTCCTAGGGCTGAAATCTGCATTTACTCAAGCACAATGAGGTCCGCAGCAATCAGCCACCGAGGAATGGGGTGCCTTTCTCTTTAAGATGCGAGACCCATGGATGGACTTTGCCTCCCCCAAGAAACGCATTTCATTTTAGTAAATGGTGAGTAGATTCCATTCTAGAGCAAACAAAGCAAGTAATGTAGAGTCAGCCCACAGCCAAAAGAACAAGAATTGTGTTGTGACAAGTTGCCATGTTTTTAACCTCACATTGCACATCAGGCCAGAATTAGCTATTCCCACAGTTGCATGAAAAGGACTTATTTTCATAGAAGTGTGGCTGATTAGCAGCTGCCTACACAACAGGCTTGGGCACTTGRTACTTTAGGTCGATGCTCATTTTTTGTATCCAGGTCCTATGTCCAAAGAGAAGTCCATCATCATTTTGGACCTCCCCAAACACACAAGACCAACGGGCCTGACCCTTTGAGACCAGAGGAGGAAGACGGGGTCTTCGGAATCTGTCGGGCCCATCAGGAACAAGTCCAAAGCTAAACAGTTCAAGTCCTGAGAAAGGCCGAAGCTGTTCAAGCTGCCCTTACAGCAAAGTGACTGAAGGGGGCGGGGTCAACGGAGGTCTGGCAAAGAGCTATTAACCCTGGGACTAAGGACAACCTGGAGGTGGCATCTGTCACTGCTGCCAGGGCTATTAATTCGTTGATAACTAAATAAGGTTTCAATATGAACCTGCTTAAAACACATCAGTACCTTGAAAGGAAGACTTGAGAGAGATTGTTTTCTATGGGCATGACATTAAATTTGCAGTGCTCAGCAGGAAAAAGTACATGTATCTCTGTGAGTTTGAGGGTAGCCTAATCTACACATAGAGAGTTTCAGGCCAGTCAGGGCTATCTAGTTAAATCTTGGCTCAAAAAGACCAAATAAAGCAAACAACACCCCCCCCCCCAAAAAAAAAAACCCAAAATTAAGTTCAGATTAGACCCTAAAATATTAAAGCAAAAGATCCAGGACTGGCCTGATGGTGTTAGCAACTGCTAACACATCTCAGCACATCTTGTGCTTTTAATACTTTCAATCTAGATGTGCACGGGTCTTCTGAAGCAATGCTGTGGCAGGCCTTCCTTCTGTCTTCCAACAAAGAGAGCAGCAGTCATGCACTGCACAGATACGGTGAGGTACCTTTCATAACTTCTAGAAGCCTTTGCAGGTTCCTTGTTTTCATTTGCTTTATCTGCTTTGCCCAGGCTGACCTCAAATTCACTGCAAAGCCAAGAGCGACCCTGAATTTTTGGTCCTTCTAACTCAGCCTCCTAAGTTGTGCCACTGTACCAACCTTAATCTGTGCTGGATTGAACTCAGGACCTCGTGGGCATGCAGAGCCCAGCCTCTGTTCTTGGTTCTCTTGTTTTGTTTGGTCTGTCTTTTTAATTTTTACTTTTTAAACATTTTATGTTTTCCCCAAGATAACTATGTATTAGGTAAAACATAGTATATGTTTTATACCATGCCTGGTGCTTACCATATGACTGTGCTTCCCTAGTGCTGGGATTACAGGTGTGTGCCACCATGCCTGGCTGCAAACAGATTCTCTTGCATGCATTCAAATGGTCATCCCCAGATCAGCACCCTTCTTGACAAAGGTGGGCAAACTCAATAGTCTTCTCATCGTATACATTGCTGGTTTTTTTTTGTTTGTTTGTTTGTTTGTTTTTCGAGACAGGGTTTCTCTGTACAGCCCTGGCTGTCCTGGAACTCACTCTGTAGACCAGGCTGGCCTGGAACTCAGAAATCCGCCTGCCTCTGCCTCCCAAGTGCTGGGATTACAGGCGTGCGCCACCACCGCCCGGCCTACATTGCTGTTTTAAAATGTATTTTTTCACCAGTCAGAAACCTGCAGCCTTGAAAACCCACTGCATCTGTTACAATCTGTGTGCCTGAATTTGTAGGTATACTCTGAATCTGCTGTTCATTCATTGCTGCTAATTACTCTCACAACTACTGCCGAAGAATCATTTGGCATTACAAAGTTCTTAGCAGGATCATGTGATCAAATCAGACAACTCAGGCTTATTATCCCCACCCAACTTTGCACATTTACAGCTTGCTGAATTAAAAATACATTAATTAAAAATACATGGCTGACATTGCAACATATCCAAACAGAGATGCCCTATAAAATGTCCATTTTCTCTCTAAATACCTCCAAGATAAACACTTAAGCAATTCTGCCTTAGGTCAACTTAACTTTTAGCAATTACAAAGACATTCAAAACCTTCAGTCAGCCTCTATCAGACACTAGATTCACTGGGTGGCAGTTTTTGTTTTGTTTTGTTTTGTTTTGTTTTTNAAAACAGAATCAACAAAATTAACAAAAGCAAAGGGATAAATGGATTGATCATCCTATCATTATGAAGCATGATCTTAGAGTTGCTTTTGTGTTTGTCTTGTCTCTGGGAAACAAAATGCATTTATAAATATTTAGAATGCAGTAATATATTATTGTAAAATTGATACTTTGAAAATGTACCAAGTTTATGATGTGAACTTGCTGTAGGCCTGTGACTAGCCATGGAGTGCAGGGTGTGTGCTCTGCCATCTCAAACTTTATACTTTACACACTGCTTTCACCCTTCACCTGCAATGTCGCACCTCAGGACACTCCTCTTTATAGGAGAGGTGTCAGGTTTTTCAAGGTCTGAATACCTCAATGGAATTAAAACTGTTGTTATAATACAGCCCAACCAACTGCCAAGGTTCATTGCTTCAAGTAAAGTGGAAGAGTTTCAAAGGAACCCCAAGTACAAACTAAGTCCAAAAAAGAAAAAGTCTCCAGGCATTGATTACAAATATTCTAACATGGCTTTATTTTTAAATTCCAAGTACTCCTTTGAATGTATAAGTGCACCGTAAGTTGTTTGCTGGGATAATAGCAAGGACTTCTATTTCTATGTTTTATATTCCAAGTCTGAAATACAAAGTTAACAAAAGAAGATCTCTCACCAGCAGTAAATCAGTATAAACAGACTGAGCAACAACAGCCACCAGGAAACCACACACAGTGAACAGAACCAGGTCCTGCCACACTCAGGGCACTTCCTGAGCAGAGAGACTTGGTGAAGCCCGGGGCAGCTGCACTCAGTGTGACCTACATGTGGGAACTGGAAATCAATGGGATACAAGGTTTGTCATGATCCACCAAGTGGAGCAAAAGCATGTAATTCAAAACAGGTTGAAGGTCATTCACCTGTCTGTTACAAAGCAGGGGACAATTGGTGGCTTTTGAAATACTAGAATACTATTAATTAAAAAGAATAGCTACTAGAGTGTGTAAAAATAGAGAATCTTCACAAAGGTATCAAACATGTGGGTGCACAAGCAAACACACACACACACACACACACACACAAACACAGACAGAAACACACACACTCTCTCACACATAAAGCCATAAGAAACGCGTGCCATTGGTATCCAGCAGTGGGACAGGGTAGGATGGGAATGGAATTAGCCTGGTGTTTGAATCCATGGGAAAATTTTATTAGGGCTCAAAGGGGGCTCAGTGCAGTTTTGAATTTTGCATCTCTTGGTAACAGGTACAAGGGGAGAGGTGGGTAGAATGGACTGGAAGATAGGGCTTGCTGTGTGTACCCTCCAGCTTGAAGGCTGTGCTTCAGTCCCTCCAGCGGGAAACAAAGTGGCAGTTAGTCCTCAAGGTTGCTCTGTCCCTTGTGGTTGGTATAAACRTTCTTGTGTGGGGAGGCGTGAGAACTTTTCACTGAGAGTTTGTGATTTTTTTCAGCTTTTTGAGATGCCAGTTTGAAATGGGAAGGCAGCTCCACAATCAGCTGCCAGCGTGCCCTTTAACCAAATTCTCAGAGTAACGCAGACGATGACAGAGACATGGGCACAGGGGTACACACACCCCTCAGGTGTGGTTTGCTTTCCATGCTACGCTACCTGTAGACAACTGACAAGTGAATAAGTTTCCAGAAATATTCAACTCCCCTTACACTGCTACCTTCTGAGTAGCAGGTTGAGATTCCCTACAGTTCGGGTACCTGCCTCCGGCTCTCACATCCACTCAGCATGTGCTGCCCATCCATCTGTCACATGGGAACTACCTCAGTTCTAATCATCTTAATTTCATTCAGTAACGCCACAAAGTGCAAAAGTCGTGATACTGGAATTTCTCTCTTCAAGACAAGCTGTAAAGCACTAAGTTAAAATACAGGCGCTTTCCACCATTACTAAGGAATGTTCTGCTGGTAATTTCCACAGTAAGAACAAACACGCCCATGAAACCTAAAGGAAGAACAAAGAAACACAGTGCTACTTTTGCTGAGGCTCCACCAGCTCCCGGAATTCTAGGCACAGGATAGAAGTGTTGAGTTACGGTGGAAAAGATACTTAACAAGAGTTTGGAATTCTCAGTGACTTCAGGGATCCACTGGGCATCCRGAGACACAACCTCTGTCCTGAAGGCTCTACTGCATCCCTTTCCCCTTAGAATCACCACTAAAAACCAAGCCAAGCAAGGCATCCTTCCTAGTTAGGGCAGCACAGCGGGTCACGCACTTCCTCAGGCTGTCCTTGACCTCGCTGTTCCGAAGACTGTAGATGAGGGGGTTCAGCATGGGGGTGACGATAGTATAGAATGCTGACACGACCTTATCGTGCTTCGCTGACCTGGAGGATGCYGGCCTCATGTAGCTGAACGTAGCAGCYCCGTAAAAGAGGCCCACTACTGCCARGTGTGAGGAGCAGGTTGTGAACGCCTTCTTGCGGGCTTCTGTGGAGCGCATCCGGAGGACAGCGGCCAAGATGAGGCCATAGGATGTCAGRATGAGGGAGAAGGGGATCAGAATCATCAACACACAGCAAATGTACATGACAAACTCAAATGCTGATGTGTTTCCGCAAGCCAAGCGCAATAACACGGGAGCCTCACAAAAGAAGTGGTCTACTTCATTCCGGCTGCAAAACTGGAAACTCAGGGTGGCAGCAGCCTGCATGGCTCCGTCAGCTGCCCCGAGGAGCCAGGACCCCAAGGTTAGTCTCCAACACAACTGCCAGCTCATGAGARCCGGATAGCGCAATGGGTGGCATATAGCCACGTAGCGGTCATAGGACATGGCCGCTAAGAGGAAGCACTCTCCACCTCCCAGTGTGAGGAAGAAGAAGATCTGGAAGCCACAGCNGTCCAGAAGGTTGCCTGTGAGAACAGGTGAAACCCACTTTACACCCTTCATCCATGTTTGGAAAATATTTCATGGTCACAAAACTAATATCCATATTTTTCTCATTTCCAAGCTTTCCCTGACAAACATCTTGCCAGAACAGTGATTGAACTGGTAAAACAAATCAAAGTTTAAGTAAGTTGCAAATGACTCCTGACTTCCCATTACCTATATCTATATACATGGTTGAGAACAATTTGTCATTTATATTTTCTTGTACATTATATTTTGCATAATCAAATCTTAGTTGCTTCATTAAATTAAGTAGATCTACAACTTAGGGATTTGTAATGTGGGYGACACATTTGTAATATACCTAATTTTTTGTTTATTGAGACAAGGTCTCCTGTATCCCAGGCAGGTCTCAAATTTTCTATTTAGTKGAAAATGACCTAAGAACTTCTGATCTTACTGGCTCTTCCTCCTGAGTGCTGAGATCTCAGGCGTGTGTTACCATGTCTGRTTTATGTGAKTCTGGAGATTGGCCACAGTGCTTTGTGCATGGTGCGCTAAAACTCTACCTAAACAATATCCTGGTYCTGTGGAAGTTTCTTGAAAACACCAAGTTCACATAATTCCCTCTAACACTGAATAACAAAGGTCTTACCAAACAAAAGGAAGTTTGCTCTTAGATCTAGAAACAGAAAAGACAAGAATCTGGACAGAGGCTAAATTCACCCTGGGTGGGAGCYTCTTAGGTTCTGTTTACAGAAGCTGACACTTCAAGAAACAAGGCCCCTCTTGGGTGTTTCTACATTACAGAGGTTGTAATGTTGAATGCACACTTTAACAAACTGTTCCAAAGTATTTTTCGGAAATCAGACAGGCCCTTTCTCTTCACAATCWYGAAAGCTCACCATTTAGTGGTTAACTGAGAGACCTGAGTTTTTCCTGCTTCTGAGACTTTAAATCTTGACTTTCATTTTAATCTTTGCCTTGCTGGTACCCTGGCTGTTTGAGTTTATTGAATTGAAATCTCCACAGCTACAAAGATGTGGATACTAATTCATTCTCAAGATCCATTGTCTTGTTCAAGGGTCTAGAGGCAGTCTGTGACCTCCGGGGTACTCCGTGTCTCTCCTTATGTCAGATCATCCTATGGTTGAAACAATGCCATCACAACTCTCTCAACCCCAAGCTGAGTCCCTGAGCATGTAGCAACTTTCTTAAACTACTTCCTGCATCCATGTAACTATTTTGTGTACATAGTCACAGTGTTGTCCATAGACACCTTCTCCACTAGAATCTGTCTTCTCAACTCTCCTAATGCCTCCAAATGAGAAGTCAGCCTCACTCAGCAAACCGCCCCATCACCCCCACCCACCATCTGGCAGCCGCTAACAGCTGCCATTCTCTGTCTTCAGTCATAAGTGACCCTGGGAAGCTCGGACTCTGGAATCACTCAGGACCAGAGTCTGGGTCTGTCACCTGTCGGTGGCCCGTGCAGCAGGYGTTTCCCTCCCTTTGTTGAGATGCTTGACCACAGATGTTGGACTTTGTGTTTGATAAAGAAATAAGATACCACACAAAAGAGCAATGGTGAATATTTGTCTAGAATGTGCAGGAGAGGTGTATGTGTTCTCAGAGTGTTGGTTTGACCGCTGCTCCACTTCTCTGTTAAAAAAAAAAAAAAAACACCACATTTTTCTGTTTGGTTCTGTTTATATAATGCTGGAGACTGAATACAGGGCCTCATACATGCCTGGCACGCCCTCTACCACTGATTTATATAGCCRCTCTTAGAAAAGATGTATTGCAAAATTTCTACTTACATTTAAATTTAAAATCTGTTCAGCTTTTTAGTGCAGGCAGGTGATTGTGTGTATATTTTCAGCATGAAATAAATGATTAAAAGTGATCAGTCATTGTGACTCCAATTGTGTGGTCAGTTCATTATTATTACAATTATTACCTATATAGCTTATATACAAATGAGACAGGTTACACTAGCTTAAGRTCATAAACCTCCACAGAGTAGACTACTGGGATAAGTTCTTAAAACAATCTGATCGTGGAAATGAATCGTGGCTGAAATTGGTCCTGAAGCATTAGCTTGTTTGGGCAAGGTGACAACTGCAGTACTGAGACCTCCAGGCTGACTGGTGC
>BDUI01013049.1:16393-31888 GCA_002335545.1 Apodemus speciosus | reverse complement strand
CACACACTTTTTTTTAAATCCCAAGGTTCTTTATTGTGCTTTCTTTTTACTCCACTTTTTATTTGCTTTCTTTTTTCAGGGTCAGCAGAGATGCCCTGAGATGGATTTTTAAGTGTCAGGCGATTGGCAGCGTGGGAAGCTGGGATAGATCCAACAGCAACTCCATTTTCACTTTAAAGCACAACTAAAACTGCTCAGTTAGATAAAGTGGCTTATAACCATAAAATCTAGCACTTAGGATACTGAAGCAGACAGTCTGCTACAAAGTTCAAGGCCAGGCTGGCCTATGTATGGAGTTCTAGGCCAGCCTAGGCTATGCTGTACAGCCCTGTCTCAAAAATTAAAAATTTGATGGCTCAGGAGTTAAGAGCATTAGCTGCTCTTGCAGAGGCCCCAGGTTCAATTCAACCACATGGCAGCTCACAAAGGTAACTCCAGTTCCAGAGGATCTGACACCCTTACACAGACATGTGCAGGCAAATCACCAATGTACATAAAATAAAAAATAATAATAATTAAAAAAAAAAGCAAACCCAAAACAATCTCTTATTCCCAAAGAGGAAAGTTGTAAGACAAAGATGAAAACTCCTGAACAGATGAGTCAAAACGGACTCTGGCCATTCAAGGAGAATCCTCAACAGAGTCAGAACCAGASGGCCAAGTACATCACAGGGAGCTGTGGTGACGACTACACAAGGCAGCAGCACTCTCTAGTGCTGGAGCAAAGAAAGACACCAGGCACTGGCTGGAGCTGGCTATGTYGTAGGGGAGGCAGGGTTGTGATACACCAACGCCTCCAAATCTTGACAGAAATCCCATCACCAAAGGCATAAGAACAGTCACAAAAGCAGCCACCTCAATAACTAACAGGCACCACAGGGTTCTGGCATCTACTTCTTTACTTCCTCTTGGGAAGGAGAGCTTCGGAGTACTGAGCCTCTCTGAAGCCATTCTGAGAGCACAGACACCCACTTTTCAGTGTTAGCCTGAGGCTGATGTTCATATCCTGGAACCTACCTTCCATCTTTTGGTTCTTCTATGATAACCCAGACATGCTCACAGGAATGTGTATTTTCTAAAGAGATACTTGCCCCCCACTCCCTAGCTATCAGACTATTTGTTGAAACATGATGTCCTGGATTGGACACACACACACTGCTCACACACATYCATGCACTGATGTTTGGGAGGATACAGAATATACATGAAAGCCAGAGGGCGGGAAGTATGGACTCTCCAGTGGCACTTTTACAGAGTTCTCTTGGGTCCTCATTTCAACAGGCGCCAACTCTCTCAGAGCAAACAGCCCAAGCAGGAACTTTCAGGCAGGAAATAGCAGAATCCTACTCACACTATTGTCAAAAGGCAATCGATTCAGAAGAGATGGCCAATACTGCTTATTTGACCACCAAGCTTCCTCTCCCATCAAACACCAATAGAAAAGGTCTTAAAATAAAACTGCAAAAGTCATATCCAGGGCTGGAGGAATGGCTCAGTGGTTAAGTGTGATGGAAGCTCTTCCAGAGGACCCAGGTTCAATTCCCAGCATCTACCTGACACCTCACAACTGTCTGTAACTCCTTTCCAGGGGATCTGATTACTCTTACACTGATATAYATGCAGGCAAACACCAATGCACACGAAATAAAAAATAAACAAATCATATAAAAAATACTTTAAAAAAAAAGTCATACCCACTACATACCACCACCCTCAGCTCATCCACACACTTTTACCCATCATGGTATAAAATTAGAACTACAGCTTCTGGCCGACTGGGGAGAGAAAGCACTGCCACGCCAAACCCAAACAGTAGCCCAGAAAAGCCTCTCTGCACCCTGTTCCTACTCATGAGCCTTGGTTTCRAGGAATACCTGGACCGCCGTCTACAGAACTTCCACATCACTCAACACTGGAGAATGAGGAGAAAGCGCTGGTGTAAGAAGAGACAGTGAATCCTCAACAGGACTCTGTGACAGGCAACAAGGCGCCCACACAGCAGCCCACCATTGTTCTCCAGTCTTCTAAAGTCCTAGAGCAWGAAAGTAAAGGCAGGAGTCCAGTACTCAAATTTTTAAAAACTAGCGCCAATGACTAAACCAAGCCCTGATTGGCTGGAATGTACAATAAATAGGCTTCAGGCCAATCAGAATTTCTGTTGTTGGCAAGTTACTAAGCACTAGAGCAACTGCCACTCACCTGGCCCAATATTTCCCTAAAATTGCTCAGTTTATTCAACACTGGTTAATATATGAATCTAAATTACATTCAGGAAAAGAGACCTCCTATATTCTACCTTTGTCCCACTAATGACGATTTAACAATTTTCTACATGCTAATATCAGGATTAAAATAATTTGCTATATTCAGGATTCTGTATTTCTAAATTTATCCCCTTCATTAGACAGAACTCATTTCTTCCACCTTTCTTTACCTCTGAGCCACACTTAAAGCATACCAACTTGGAAATTTTTCTCATTAATTTGATTTCAAAGTCAAAGATAAATTCCCATTTAGCTTTCAGACTTAATGAAATGTCTAGCTGCTTGCCCTAGAACTCTCTGAGAAGGTGAACAAGTTCCTAATGTTAGTCAGGTTGGAAGGCGAGGAGTATTNAGGAATACCTGGACCGCCGTCTACAGAACTTCCACATCACTCAACACTGGAGAATGAGGAGAAAGCGCTGGTGTAAGAAGAGACAGTGAATCCTCAACAGGACTCTGTGACAGGCAACAAGGCGCCCACACAGCAGCCCACCATTGTTCTCCAGTCTTCTAAAGTCCTAGAGCAWGAAAGTAAAGGCAGGAGTCCAGTACTCAAATTTTTAAAAACTAGCGCCAATGACTAAACCAAGCCCTGATTGGCTGGAATGTACAATAAATAGGCTTCAGGCCAATCAGAATTTCTGTTGTTGGCAAGTTACTAAGCACTAGAGCAACTGCCACTCACCTGGCCCAATATTTCCCTAAAATTGCTCAGTTTATTCAACACTGGTTAATATATGAATCTAAATTACATTCAGGAAAAGAGACCTCCTATATTCTACCTTTGTCCCACTAATGACGATTTAACAATTTTCTACATGCTAATATCAGGATTAAAATAATTTGCTATATTCAGGATTCTGTATTTCTAAATTTATCCCCTTCATTAGACAGAACTCATTTCTTCCACCTTTCTTTACCTCTGAGCCACACTTAAAGCATACCAACTTGGAAATTTTTCTCATTAATTTGATTTCAAAGTCAAAGATAAATTCCCATTTAGCTTTCAGACTTAATGAAATGTCTAGCTGCTTGCCCTAGAACTCTCTGAGAAGGTGAACAAGTTCCTAATGTTAGTCAGGTTGGAAGGCGAGGAGTATTSCTATCAACTCTTTGGTTAAGTAAGTTTAGGAAGTTCAAAAAGTCTTAAAAAAGCAATAGTAAACAAATAACTACTACAAAACCTGGGATGTAGACTCGGCGATGTAGATAGAGAAATAAAAGAGCCCTAATCCACAAAAGAATCAGGACAGCCAAATAACAAGAGTCTAGAAGGAATGTCTCTTCCAATGTCAGCACTCCGGGGGTAGAGGCAGGCAGATCTCTCATGAGTTGGAAGCCAGCCTGGTCTACACAGCAAGTTTCAAGCCAGAAAGGGATACATAACAAGGCCTTGATAAAGAATAAGAAAAAGGAAAAGGACAGGACAGGTAAATGAAAGAGAAGAGAAGAGAAGAGAAGAGAAGAGAAGAGAAGAGAAGAGAAGAGAGAGAAGGGGAGGAGGAGGGGAGAGAAAGAGAGGGGAGGAGGAGAGAGGAGGGTGGCTTTTGTGGCAAGAGGGTTCAGCAGGTAAAGCAGCTTGCCTCCAAGTCTGACAATCTGATTTGATACCTGGAACCCCTATGGTGGAAGGAGAGAACTGAACACACACACACACACACACACACACACACACACACAAATAAAGAAATAATAAGAGAAGAATGGTGCTTGTGTGCTTTAGAACAGATATAGAAACATTATCTCAGGGGCTGGAGAGATGGTTCAGTGGTTAAGAGCACTGGCTCCTACAAGGAAAGACCCAAGTTCAATTCCTAACACCCAAAGCTCACAACTATCTGTAGTTTCAGGGCATTCAAGGCCCTCTGCTGACCTCTGCAGGCACCACCGACATCTGGTACGCAGACACACATGCAGGCAAAAWACACATTAGTGAAAATAAAAATATGTGTAAAGAAGAGATTGTTGGGGCCGGAGAGATGGCTCAGTGATTCAGAGTACTTGCTGGTCTGAATTACAGAGGACCTGGGTTCGCTTCCTAGCACCCACATGGTGGATCACAACCAACAAAGGACCCAATGCCCTCATTTGGCCTCCATGGACACATGTACGTGCTGGCTAAAACCCATACATATAAAATAATTAAATCTTCTAAAGAAAAGAAATATCAGCTCAGGAAAGCCAGCAAGGATGCGCTATTTCCCCATCTGTGGCTCCTGATTCTTTTGGATTTCTATGTCCAGTCACACAGATACAGAATGACAGACATGCTTCCTCTTTAGTGACCTGCTTGAAATCCACCCATATGTCAYAGTAAAAGCTATCTACAGAGACCAATAGCCAGAGATCTTTAATTCAAGACAGGCATTGTATATTAGAAAAACTGTCCAGCAGCTTCCCAGGAATATCAAAGGTATCAAGGTAGGTCAACTGTTGAAATGTCTGAATCTTAACCCCTTATCTACAAAGTAGCAGACAAAGAAAAACAATTTTGAGAGCAGTAAAATGGCCCAGGGTGCTTACCACCAAGCCTGACAAGTTGAATTCAATCGCTGGAACTCAAATGGTAGAAAATCAATTCCCAAAAGTTTTCCTCTGGCCTCCAAAGTTGTCAGACACAGACAGAAAGACAGACAGACACACACACAGAATTCCATTTTGGAGTGTGCTAACACTCAGCTTAGACTACCTGGAAGGAAGTAGATGTGGCTTCCATATTTGACACTAAAGAAAGAGGAACACGCAGGGTGGCGGCGGCGGCGGCAGCGGCGCACGCCTGTAATCCCAGCACTCTGGGAGGCAGAGGCAGGCGGGATTTCTGAGTTTGAGGCCAGTCTGGTCTACAGAGTGAGTTCCAGGACAGCCAGGGCTATACAGAGAAACCCTGTCTCAAAAAAACCAAATCCAGAAAGAAAAAAAAAAAGAAAGAAAGAAAGAAAGAAAGAAAGAAAGAGGAACACAGTGAAATAAGGAACAAACTGAGCCTCAGTGGGGCTTGAGTGTGTGTGTCTGTCCCTGGGCATGCACTGGGTGGAGGCTTCTCTTCTGGACTGCTCTACACTGTATCAATGAATGCATCCTTTACTCTGCTTTTGTAGCTGCTATGGGACTTGTGACAAACTAACACATGCAGAACACCTAAGGTCTTTCTAGATACACTGAAACTAAAGAAATAAGATGCAGGCACAGGAAAGGTTGCAAATATGATGTCCATGTCTTGATGTTCCTCTCATCTTAACCCTCTGTGGGACTGCGACAATTTAGCAGCAGCAAGATCCATTATAAATATCCCAAGATACAAGGAAGGATTCCTGYTGGGCCTCATAAAGACATTCCAAGGGACTCACAGGCTGATGTGTCCCCAAGTGAACTGGCAGTAGAAGGATGCAACTGGCGACTTAGCCAAAGGGCTCTAACAATGCCAAACAATAACAAGGTGYTTCAGGGGATGCTCTTCCCCATCACCTGCACCGGCTGCACTGGAGTACTCTAGCTCCCTACTCTATCTTCAACAATGGAAAGACTCCACAGCAATAGAGACCGTCATACCAATAGATCCTAATGCCCACTCTTCTAAGGATGTCTGACACAGTAGAGGTCAAAGTGATTTAGGTTATTTTCTTTTTATTTTATATACAGAACTGGACTAAAATGAACATATAAATCTAAYTAGCTTTAGTATGTCTAAAATATGAACTCTATAAATATATATCACACGTCTGTTAAGAAAGCATTTTTTTTTTGGTTTTTCGAGACAGGGTTTCTCTGTGTAGCCCTGGCTGTCCTGGAACTCACTCTGTAGACCAGGCTGGCCTCGAACTCAGAAANTTTCCTTCTTGTCGGACAGCATTTGGTAGGTGGATTGTGTCTTTGGTGTTCCACGATTCTAGGCTATTTTTAAGTGATAACTTCTTTCTGCTCATCTCTTTTGCATGAATTTTCTAACTTCTAAATAGTCTCAGATTACTCCCTTTGAAACATTTTGACATATGCTTTATGTAATTATGTTTTATGTTTAACAAGTCTTATTGATTACACTTCATGTACAAGGTATTCCATAACAATAAATTCAGCCCTATGTGTATAAAATTATTATCGATTTATTCAAATTTCTCTTGACGTTATTCATCCTATAACAAAAACTGAGTTACATGATTAAAATCAAGATAAGCAGGACTGGCTCCCATCTCTAAGACCCTATTTAAAATGTAACATTGGCTAACACAGGGAGAACCAGAGGGGCAAACTCATATCCACTTCTCTCTGCTTGTTTATCACACTGTCTTCTGCAGCCACTTCCTCAAGGCCCCCTTGACCTCCTTGTTTCTCACACTGTATATGAGAGGGTTCAGGACTGGCGTGAAGATGGTGTAGAAGGCAGACACCACTTTGTCACTCTTGCCCGGCTGGTGGGACTTGGGTCTCATGTAGATGAAGATGAGGGCCCCGTAGAACAACCCCACCACTGCCAGGTGCGAAGAGCAGGTGGCGAAGGCTTTCTTCCGGGCTGCAGAGGATCGCATGCGGAGCACAGCGGCCAAGATGAGGGAGTAGGAAGCCAGGACGAGGGAGAGCGGGATGAGGAGCATCAAGATGCAGCAGATGTACATGAAGAGCTCAAAGACTTTGGTGTCAGCACAGGCGAGGCGCACCAGAGAAGGCGCCTCACAGAAGAAGTGGTTGATTGTCCGAGAGTGGCAGAAAGGGAAACTCAGGATGGTGCCCGCCTGCATCAGCCCATCGGCAGCTCCCAGGAGCCAGGACCCCACTGTCAGGTATGCACACAGCTTGGGGCTCATGAGGACATGGTAGCGCAGGGGATAGCATATGGCTATGTAGCGGTCATAGGACATGGCTGCCAGGAGGAAGCACTCACCCCCTGCCAAAGTGAGAAAGAGGAAGATCTGGGAGCCACAGCCTGCAGGGGAGATGAATCTCGTGCTCATCAAGTAGTTGGCTGCCATCTTGGGGACGATGGTGGAGACTAGCATCATGTCCATGAGGGAGAGCTGGCTGAGAAGGAAGTACATGGGCGTGTGGAGCCTGGGGTCCCTGCAGATGAGAAGGATCATCAGAGTGTTGCCCATCAGGGAGGTGGTGAAGATTACTAACACAACAGAAAGCAGGAACAAGTGGGCATGTGTGTGGTTGAAGAGCCCGAGAAGAATGAAGTCCACATCTGTGCTGTTACTGGGAGACTTCATAGCCTTGACCAAACCTGAAAGACAGAAGGATGCTTGCCTTTTTTTTGATAGACTATCCTGGAACTACTTTTGTAGACCAGACTGGACTTGGCCTTTAATTCACAGTGATCCACCTGCCTCTGCCTCCCCAGTGGGATTAAAGGCATGTGCCAACATACCTGATCTGAGAATGATTTTCTTTAAATTGACTTGGAACCAAATGATGGAATATTTCAACTTAGTAGAATAATTAATTTTTTTCTATCACCTAATGTCGAAGTTATGGACCACTGAGTGTGAGCACAAATTTGAGTTGGCTCTCAGAACACACCTAAATAGTTAGGGCAGTTCCCATGTGCCTGTAGCCTTAGCTCTGTGAAGGGCAGAGACAGAAGGATTACTAGGGTTCCCTGACTGACAATCAATGTCCCCTGCACCCCAATGCAAGAGCCTTGTTCAGAGAGAGACTCAGCCTCAAATAAATAAGGCAGAGACTGATAGAGGAGGACCTCAACACCTGCCTCTTGCCAGTCAGTGAACCTACACCATGCAAGGGCATGTGCACAAGCACGTGCACGCGCACATGCACCCAGGCACACACACACACACACACACAAACACACACAGACACACAAAAATTCCACTGCGTAGCCTATTTGCTATACCTGTTCACTGTCTACCTCTTTTGCATCATAGTATAATTTGCAACAGAATTAAATAAAACACATAGAATAAACAATTTAGTGCTTCAGAATGTGTTTACTACTATGCCTGCCTTAATTGTGGCATAAAGAAGCATTATTGTGTGATATCAATTTCCTACAGTTTGGTATTTCTCAGATGAAAGGATCCTCCAGTCTTGCAAAGTTGGGAGTACTACTAAGACCTGACTCATGACTTTGTACATATATATCAATTTAAAGTAGTTCCATATGAAAGTAAGGAAAAACTCCTGTCGTAATGGAAACCCACGTGGCTGAATTTCTCTATTTCAGGTGTGAGGTGCTGCTGTCCTATATAATATGGAATGACCACAGATGTTTCACACCTCAGTGCAATGTCTCAAAGCATCATGGTTTCTTTCTGGATGAGAAGGGCCATTGGTTCACATAGGTTCTTTTTCATGCAGATTACTGCCCTTTATCTAGTGCACGCTCAAAAACAATACTAAAGTCCATCAAAGATTCCTGTTGAAATTGACAATTTCATGCAGACACAGAAGTAGGGAGAATTAATTGCATTACAGACTTTTAGACTTACAGCAGTCTGGGAGCCAGAGGCAGGCAGATCTCTGTGAGTTTGAGCCCAGCCTGGTCTACATAGTGAGTTCCAGGATAGCCAGGGTACACAGTGAGATACCATAATGGAAAAAGAAAGAGAAAGAAAGAAGAAAGAAAGGAAGAAAATCTTGTTTTTGTTTTCTGTTTAAAATGTTTCTTATACATTTTGGGAGTATGTGCAGTAGTTTGTCGATTTGTATAGATCGTCAACCTATTTTGAACATTTTAAGTAAGAACTTGCATCATTTAAGTTTTACATCATTTTAAACATGTTATATGTGTCTGCAATTCTTGCATGTTACTATTTCTCAGATGTTGGATTGTTTCACTAGTGCAGTACTAAGAAGGGTAGAAGATTCTAATACATGAGTGGAATCTGTGATCACTGTAAAATTGATATTACTGTGTTCTAGCATTGCAAACATATTGTGGCACACAGGAGACCCNTTTTTTTTTTTTTAAAGGAGGACTTGCTTTAGAGAGGGGACACAGAAGCCAAGTCTAGCCAAGCATAATGGTGCACACCTTTAACCCCAGCACTTGGTTGGCAGAGACAGATGAATGGATCTCTAGGAGTTCAAGGCTGGCTGGTCTACATAGAGAGACCTGCTTAAAGTCCAAATCAGAGAC
Organism: Apodemus speciosus; assembly: GCA_002335545.1. Classification (NCBI taxonomy): domain Eukaryota; kingdom Metazoa; phylum Chordata; class Mammalia; order Rodentia; family Muridae; genus Apodemus; species Apodemus speciosus. The sequence continues at coordinate 22,531 of BDUI01013049.1, read as the reverse complement.
ACTCTCTACAGGAGACTTACAGTAAGTAGGATAGATGCCATAAATGCCATATGACCAAAGTCTCTATTTATAGCAGTAAGAAGCACTAAATTCTTACCAAATATAAGTAAAATAAATTGAAGCTCTGTTTGTGTTAGCGAGGGGCTTCCTTTCTCATTTTGCAATGCCTTAAGTTATGTAGGGAGGGGGGCTGGAGAGATGGCTCTGAGGTTAAGAGCACTGACTGCTTTTCCAAAGATTCTTGAGTTCAAACCCCAGCAACYACATGGTGGCTCACAACCATCAGAAATGAGATCTGACGCCCTCTTCTGGTGCRCCTGAAGACAGCTACAGTGTACTTAGATACAAGAATAAATAAGCCAGAGTGAGTGGGGCCCGACCAGAGGGAGCAGAGGACCTGAATTCAAATTCCCAGCAACCACATGATTGMTCACAACCATCTATAYAGCTACAGTGTACTCRCATACATAAACTAAGTAAGTAAATAAATAAATCTTTAAGTTATGCAGGAACTGATGCTTAACTGTGGACACTGTAATGATGTGGAAACTCAAATAGGAGGAGGAGATGAGGCTAAACTGATAGCTCAAAGGATCAACTACATTTTGTCTAGGCTCTCAGCTTTCAAGTCAGGTACTACCCAGACACCTGACAACTACAATATTCATTGTACCTCTCCGAGTACCTGCTTATACGTCTAACTTGGACGGTAAAACCCTCAGAATCCCGATTTCTAGTTCTCCTGACCTGACTGTTTGCCACCACAAATTATTCAGACTTAAGACATACCCTACAGGCTTGGTATGAACACATAAAACAACACGGGAAGGCGACTAAGGGCACTGTACTCCACCCTGAACAAAGGATCAAATTAATCTGTAACTGATAAAGGAATCAGTTCACCTTTGGTATCAGAAGAAGGCCGCCTGCTCCCAAGCGTGTTCCAAGCCCGCTTCAAAAACCAGTTCTTAAGCCGGTGTCAGAATTCACCGAGTGTTCTAGAAAAACCACTCACTCAGCAGCCCCCTAGACTAGGCCAGACTGGCAATCTATGGCTACTGCAGCTGCCCAGCAGTGCCAACTGCATCTAAACAGCTGTCCTCCTAGAGCTTAAGAACGTTCCCGGGAGGAATGGCGAAGCAGCGTCTGACCCGTGCTGCAAGAGACGACGAGCTCCTCATTCGCCCTTCCGTCTATCCRTGTTTAACTTCTACGGTTATCAAGGGGGCGACCAGGTCCATAGAGCAGGCATACGATCTCCTCAGATTCACATTTAAAGACCACTAAGTGTAAGCAGTGAGGAAAAGGAGGTGAGGATGAGAATGCCGGCTTTGGAGGCGTCCGGTAAGGACAGACAACAATGCACACAAGTTAACCAGAGCGCTCTGTTAAGGAAGTCCTCATTGACGCCGCGACGCCTCCCCCACTCTGCAGCCGATCTCTGAGATTCCTACCCCCACCCCGCCTCGGAGTCCCGGCCTCTACGGTGAGGACGACCTTCCTCCCCACGGCAGAACAAAACCATGCCTCAAACTCCCTACTAGGCGGAAGCAGAAGGGGGTAACAGACCCCCTAAGGGTGCCCCTTCAGGAGGGTCTATGTCGACTCCAGCTCAGATGGGGGGGGTGCCTGCAGGAGAGCCATCGTCTCTACATTTGGGGGGCTGCCTCGCCGGCGAGTAGACCTTCCCCAAGCCACGAGCTGCAAGCTCGCCTCCTCCATGACTCTACCACCTGGTTACCTCTTTGCTTCTTCGTCTTCCAGCAGTTCAGGCTCGGTCGCCGCCATTACCACATCGCACTCCGCGGTAGCCGCCATCTTACCGCCGGGACCAGAGAGCCGGGTGGGAGGTAGGCGGTGAAGAGCACTTCCGGTCGGAGCATCGAGCCGCTCGGCTGCACCGCGCCCAGAGGGACTCCCTCGAGCTCGTCTACCAACGAGAGGCTCCGCTTGGGGCCAGAGCGGCCTCCCATCCCTGGAGGTCCACGGTGGTCTCCGCGCTGGGGCGGGGGCCCAGGGACGGTTCCTGTGCGTAGGGGGCGCCACTTTACCCGTGGGTAAGAGGAGGGTACCGAAGGATGTTGCCTCTCTAGGCCTAAGCTTGCCTCAGTATCCCTACAGCCCGGTTGCCATAACAACTAGCAATCCTAGAGAATCTGGGGTAAGGCTTGGGAGTCCCGGGTGGGTGGAGACCGGGTCTGCAAAGACACTTAAGGATAAAAAGCCCCCCAAGACTACCTTCCTGATTTTGCAGTGTGTCCACAGTTTCCTCCCAGGAAAGGCATGAAGAGCTACTTTGAGCCCAGTCCCCAGCTTTCATCAGTTCCTGGAAGCCCTGCCCCACCAAGCGAGGGGAACGCAGGGCGTCTTCACCCTGCGCCTTTCATCCTCCACGGATCTCTGGGCACCAACTGGTTCATCACCCCAATGACGCGGACCCTTTTATGAGGCTGCTTTCATGTCAGCCGCTTGGGAGTGCCATCTCAGCGTTAGGCCTAGAAAGGCTGACATGGCGCCCCAGTCCCTGCCCGGGAGTTTATAAGGCAGCTCATGGGGTGAGGTCCCTTTTCCTTAGTGTCCCCTGTCCTCCTACTTCTCATAAACTCTACCCAGCACGCTTGTCTGGCCAATTGTTGTCTGGATTGGGGAGACAGCTTAATCATCTTTGTAGTACCACTACCACACACAACAGTGTTTAGTTGTATTAAATTGAGGCCCTCTGGGGTTAAATGTGCGGAGGAGACGACCTTGAGATTGTAATTTAAAGCAAAAAGGAACGAAAATAAGACAATGGAATTTAAACAGGGACTCTGCCCCTTCCCTTAGGGAAAGCTGTGTGTCAACGTCCCTAACCTTATTTGTAGGTCCTTATCGTTACTGATGGAGCAGAAACGACAGGGGCCACTGGATAGAGATTGATAGCTAGGCTTCAATGGATTGAAATGCTGTCACCCTTTAATACGGTTCCTCATGTCGTGGTGATCTCCGGCCATAAAATTATTTTTTGTTGCTACTTCATAACTAAATTTTCTACTGTTACAAATCATAGTAAATATTTTTGGAGATAGAGGTTTGCCAAAAAGGTCTCATGACCCACAAGTTGAGAACCACTGCCTTAATTAGTAAATGGATTGAATTTGTTTTCACCCATTTCTCAACAACAGAAAGGAAAAAAAAAAAGCAAAGTTTTATCCTTGCTGAATTCCTTAGGTTGGATTCCTTCTGTTGAACTGGTCACCACATGAAACTCGGGGTAAATCATACAGTCCTCAGAATTGCCCTTGGCTTGCAAACCTTGTCATCAATGCCTTTTGTCCTCATGCCACACATCTCCAAATCTTTTCATCCCAAAGTCTTGACCTTAAAAGCAAATAAATAAACTCAGAGACTGTAAACAGTTCCCTAACCAATCCTCAGTTTCATCTTTGTCAAGTCTTGGCTCTTCCCAGAGAATGACCTTCTTTGCAAAAGTGGATAGAGCATGCCATTTCCCTGCAATAAACCTACCAATGGCTTGCTATTGGAGCGTTTGGTCCCCGGCCTCCCACACATCTTCATTATTTGGCTAGTCTTTGCAATCCATCCTGAGCCTCTAGGGATTTGTGGCTCCAGAACTGTCACGAATCTCGTATTTCCTCTGTGTTTTGGCTATCCCTGCTTGTCAGCTTGACTACATCTGGAATGAACAACAATCCAGAAATGGAGGGCACACCTGTGATCTGGGTCTTGGGGTTGGAACACAGGTTTCTGACCTGGATATTTGCCTGGAGATCTTTTTTTCTTTTTTTTTCTTTTTTCTTTTCTTTTTTTTTTTTGTGGGGGTTTTTCGAGACAGGGTTTCTCTGTGTAGTCCTGGCTGTCCTGAACTCTGTAGACCAGGCTGGCCTCGAACTCAGAAATCNAGAGAGACAGAGAGACAGAGAGACAGAGAGAGAGAGACATAGACACAGACACAGACATATACACATTTAGACATGGATACACAGAGACTTACATAGAGACACATATACATACACGGATACACATATACACAAACACCCATAGACACACTCACGGACACATAGACACAAACAAACACAGACATACACACATGCACAAACATCCATAGATAGACTCACAGACACATAGACACAAACACAAACACAGACATACACACATCAGAGAGAGAACTAGTACAAAATAAGTTCAAATAAAAGTATTTTTCCAGGGCTTGCAGTGCAGCCCTGTGGTGGAGTGTCTGCCTTCCATGTGTAAAACCTTGAGTTTGGTCCTCACAGCCACAGGAAACTATTACAATGATGTGAGAATAGCCATTTCATACTCAAATATTTTAGGTAAGAAAGGTATCTACTTCAGAAATAACTTGCAATTGAACTTCTTTTTGTTCTAATAAAATAAAAATGTTTGTCAGTGTCTCTTTGGCCTCTCTCACTTTGTTACATGGGTTTCTTCTGACTCTAAAGCCATCCCATATGACTGGAGCTAACTTAGTCATACTGATTTTTGAGACTCTATAATTAGTATTTGTGAAAGTTTCTCCAACACCTTCGCAAAAGTATTACCTTGTGAAAGTCAACAAGATGTTTATATGTCACAGAACAAATACTCCTGCTTCAAATTGGAAGCTGTTTTAAGGTTAGAAGCAAGCAGGTAACAAAATCTTATAATGTGCCATTTCATGACAGAGATAGTTATAGGGGCAAATATAATAATGTGATTTCAAAGAATAAAATGCAAGCTAAACTGGGAGGTCAGAAGAATTGCCACTTCTGTACCCTGACTGCACTATATACTGAGAACAGAGTAAATTTCCTTTCTTATTTATTGTCTTAATCAAAAAAGAAGTATAATGAAACAATAGACTCCTGAATGCCTGGGCAAGATGAAATGATCAATTTTCACATAATTGGTAAATTAAAGCCCAATAACTTATGTCAGGTAGAAACCATGAGTAAGGGCAATATCAAGCTGTTATGCTACCAATAATATGGTTTTGTAAAATGGAAACAAGGAATAATTGACTTTACATATCTAATTTTTTGAGACGAGGTTTTGCTGTGTAGCCCAGGATGTCCTGGACCTTGCAGTTCTCTTGCCTTGGCTTCCTGGGTGCTGAGATGGCAAATGCATGTCATGAGATCAGTGTTGTTTTAAATTCATAAATAAATGAAATATAAGATTATTACAGCAGTACTCCATTGACCAAAGAAAGTCAGCATACTTTTGTTGATTAAATGATATGAAAACCCAGTCGGTACATTCCAAGGACTCTACCATCCAGTCAGGAATCAGTGAGGATCAATTGTCTTGTTCATGAACCTGCAGACTACACATCTGGCATGTATTCATATGATCTTGAGAGTCAAACCCGTTTTTAGATCAGTGGCTCTCAACCTTTGGGTTGCATACCTGAGGGGGGTCACATATCAGATGTCCTATATTTCAGAGGTATACAGTGAGATTCATAACAGTAGTATAATTGCAACTATAAGGAAGCGATGGAATAATTTTATAGTTAGGGGTCACCACCACATGAAGAACTGTATTAAAGGGTCATAGCATAAAGAAGGTTGAAAACCACATTGTTTTAGATATAAAAGAAAAGGCCCCAGTCAGTATTTTAAGATAGGGACTTAAATGTCTTACAGACTTGCTTTAAGAAAGAAAAGGTAGTGTAAATGGATCACTTAAATAGTATTGTTCTCAAGGAAGCTTTTCAAAAATACTGGGTCAATCAAGATGGATCTGTGGCATAACATCCTGGAAAAGTCTGATGCCTTGAATTTGATACCCAGAACCCACGTAAAACCGAAACAAGACAACAAACTCCACAACATTGTCCTCTGACTGCCACTGTGTGTGCATGTGCATACAACAACAACAGCAAAAGCAATAATGAAAATAATAATAATAATAATAATAATAATAATAATAATAATAATAATAAAAAAATAAAATTGAATGACATCACTAGACCTGGTGGGAAGTGCATGAAGTAGTTCAATGATAAAATAGAACACACCAGCCTATGTTGGGTTAAAATATGCCTCACTCTCAATTCTCCTGAAAACTTCTTTGGTACTATTTGAATATTTCAAACTACACACACACACACACACACACACACACACACACACA
>BDUI01013047.1:25212-43214 GCA_002335545.1 Apodemus speciosus | reverse complement strand
ATGAATACATACCTGCAGCCCCACATGAACACATGTACATACAAACACATGTACAAAAAGCAGGCATGAAAATAAAAAGAGAGGAGGGGAGCTCACACCTAGAAACAAAAGATGTTGCTCTTCGATAAGGACACTAATTCTACTCATGAAGCCTCCGCTTTCATGACCTAAAGACCTCCCAAAAGCACTGCTCCTAATGCCGGGTTCACCCGAAAAATGCGGGGTGTACGGGAAAAACATTCAGCCCATGGAGTAGGATGCTGTGATTTTCATAGGATCATAATTTTGTTCAATAGAATAACACCTTCTCACCTGATGCTTCCTTACACAGACCACATTACACTTGCTGCTCTGAGTCCTGTCATCCCTCCTGTTCCCCTCTTTTTAATTTGTGAGAGGCTTTCCTTGACTGTATATGAACCTTGACTATGCATAATAACTAAGAGTAGATTATTAGCCAGCTATTTGGAAGCTTGGTGAACAAGAACAGGACTTACTAACTCTAAGACAAGACTGCAGAGTTGTTTTATTGAGAAGAACCATGAGCACCCATATCTCTATTTCCTTGGCAACTCTTGCRCTGGGGAAGCCATGTCTTAGCGACAGAAAAGACCACTGTGATCCTTACCAATGGTTTTTAGCTTCACAAGTTCTGGAAYCACTGAAGAAACAAGTTTCTACCCATGCCTATGAGGGATTAACTAGGTTAGGTTAACTGAGATTGGTTTGAGTAAAGACACACCCTAAATGTGTGGGGAGTGGCACTATTTGAGAATGATTAGGAGGTGTGGCCTTGTAGTAGGTGTGGTTTTGTTGAAGTTTGTGTGACAGTGTGGGTGGGCTTTAAAGTTTCAAAAGACTAAGCCAGGCCCAGAGTGTCTCCTTGTTGCCTGCAGATCCAGATATAGAACTCTTAGCTCCTTCTCTAGAACATGTCTACCTGCATGCTGCCATGATCCCCTCCATGTTGACAATGAATGAAATAAACCCCAGGAGTGGTGAGCAAGCCCCAGTTATACTGGCTGGTTTTGTGTGTCAACTTGACACAGGCTAGAGTTATCACAGAAAAAGGAGCCTCAGGTGAGGAAATGCCTCCATGAGATCCAGCTGTGGGGCATTTTCTCAATTAGTGATCAAAGGGGAGGGCCCATTGTGGGTGGTGCCATCCCTGGGCTGGTAGTCTTGGGTTCTATAAGAAAGCAAGCTGAGCAAGGCAGAGGAAGCAAGCCAAAAAGTAACATCCCTTCATGGCCTCTGTATCAGCTCCTGCTTCCTGATCTGCTTGAGTTCCAATTCTGACTTCCTTTCATGATGAACAGCAGTGTGGAAATGTCAGCAGAATAAACCCTTTCCTCCCCAACTTGCTTCTTGGTCATGATGTTTGTGCAGGAATAGAAACCCTAACTAAGGCACCAATTAAATACTTTCTTTTATACGAGTTGCCATAATCACCCTATCTCTTTACAGCAGCACAACACTGACCGAGGCAGCATGGATAGTAATATTCCATGGGCTGGGGTCCATGGATGCATAAAGAGGAGAAATCTAGTTGAGTGCCAGCATCGATGGCTTCTGAGTGGATGAAATATGATACCAGCTGCCTCATGCCTCAGCCACCATTGCCGTCCTTGTCATAATGGATTGTACCCTCCAACTGCAAGCCAAAACAGACCCCCTTTGGTTGCTTCTTGATGAGTATTTGATCCAAGCAACAAGAAAAGTGTCTGCTACATGCACATTACAAAGATTCTTTACTACCAGCCCAGGGATGGTTCCACCCACAATGGGCCCTGCCCCTTTGATCACTAATTGAGAAAATGCCTTACAGCTGGATCTCATGGAGGCATTTCCTCATCTAAAGCTCCTTTCTCTGTGATAACTCCAGCCTGTGTCAAGTTGACACACAAAACCAGCCAGTATAACTGGGGCTTGCTCACAGCTCCTGGGTCTCTCTCAAGTTAACGACTAGAATTTAATGTAATGCTCCTGCTACCACCAGGGAGACCGAGTSACTCTGAATAGACCTTGTCTCTTCTGCCAGGGCCTTCAGGCCTATTATGTGGGATGAAAGTGGGAGGAAGGAGCACAAATTCCACCAATGGATGTTGAACTCTCTCCTGCTCTCTCTTTCTCTCTCAGCCCTCTTCCACCTCCCTCRCAGCCCCAGATGCCACTCTCCTGAGACCCCTGGAATCTTTGGAAAGGACCAGCTCTTCTTGCTGGGGAGCCGCTCTCTAGTTTCTTAGGTGCTTCTTTTCTCTGTTCTCCCCTGCTGTCCATCCCTCAGTCAAAGGAGTTCCATCTTCCATTGTTATCTTTTGCCAATGGCCATTTCATCACATTATCCTTGTGGCTAGAGGAAGAGCAGTGACAAACACTATGACCTGCACAGCCTGAGTAAGTCGGAATGCTATTGCAAGTGGCTTTTCCTAGTCTACAATTCTGTCTTTATATTTGATCTTCTTTTCCTATCAACATGATCATCATCCCATCCATCTTTAAAACATTCTTGTGGGGTTCTAATGATACATGGTATGGAATTTCCCAACCTATCATTAATTCTAGTTTCAAATGTGGATGTTAATCTCGGGAAACAGGAATAAGAGGTTTATTATCTCMTGCTGTTGTTACGTTGGTATGCTATGCTGTGCTGTGCTATGGGATGCTATGACCTGGTATGGGATGCCATGAAGGATAAGAACAGTGATGGAGCTGTATTTATGATTTTGGAAGGCAGAAATATGAGTGTATATTCTCTGAATCCAAAGAATGGATTCTTGAAGTTCAACCCCATGTTTGTAAAGTGCTTCTTGGGAGAAACAAGGCTGAATATTTAAATGCCTCAAAGGGTATTGCTTGCCTTGTTCTTTTACAAATGACAGAAAAATTATAATTAGTTTTCAGTAAAAATTATCCTTTTCTCTAAGTGAAATTATCTGTCCACTTAGCCAGACCACAAAGGTATTTTCTCAGGAAGTATAAGCTGAAGGATTTACAGCACAAAGTAAGAGGTGATTAATTTTTACAGCACAAAGAAAGAGGTGATTAATATAAATAAAAGGGCTGATTGTCCAGGTTGACACTAATTGGTGCTGTGGCATTGTGTCTTCTCCAGCAGGTACCAAGGTAATCTTTTTTCCTTCAAAAGATCTGCAGCTACTTTCCAGGCATGTTCACAAAGAGGGTCCCCTTAATCTTCACCGTAATCCTTTAAGTCTCTACGCTCAATCCTGTTTTGCTGGCCAGAAACTGAGAAGGGTCAAAAGGCAAGGCCGTTTGTCAAGCTGAATGAGAATGTGAATCCAGATCTCCAGATGCCAAGAAAAACATCCTACTGGCCAATCCGGAGACTGGGTACCAGCATCTCTTCCAACCGTGTCACCGGGGAACATACTGAGTCCCTTACCAGGTGACAGAACAAAGTAAGGACACTGTCAGCCTGAGAGGCTGTTGGCAGATGTCTCATAGCATATGCCAGCACATTCTGTCACCCTTAGGGCACCAGGGCATCAGGTGACCAAAAGGACATGTTGTGGAAAGACCTACATTCATTACAAATGGTTCCTCTCGCCTTTTGTTTCCCTCATTCTGAGCATCTGGTACCTTTCAGTGAAGTGTCAGAATTATACTTAAGACGTAGTACATCATTAAAATAAAGCTCAGGGCTAATAATTATGTCTTGTTCAGGTGTTTTATGACTAAAGATTCTGACTTTCCCTCAAGGTTTCCAACTCACTCTTCAAAATTGCTTCTCTCGRGGCATTTGTTACATTGTGGATGCGTCCCCAACAATTAAATAGCAATTTAGTTCTCTATCTCTAGATATTTCTATTTGAAGCAGTATCCTGGAGCTCAAGCTACCTCTGCTTTTAAGATGGTATTTATGGAGTCTTCAGTCAGCTCTGTAAGTGTGACCGCACACAGATGCTCATCAGAGTGGAAAGCCAGCTCCAGCCTCTATGCCGCTCACCCTCCACCAATTTACCTCGTTATCAGCAGCCAAGTTAACCCCTCCTCTACCCTGCCTTCATCTCACCAAATATTATTCAATAGCAATTAAGACCTCCTGAGCACTATTTCACTCTCCAACCGGGAAAAGAGCATGGGACCTGGATTATACAAACGTAAGCTCTTATTCTCCGTATTCAAATGTATATGATCAATGCTCCCTGCAGGAATCCATGCGTTAGGTTTGGGCCCAGAGAGGTGCTTATGGAGGTTTTGGGGGTGACTGAAAGCATGTCGCTGAAGGACCTTAGCTTCTTTTCTTCTCTGCTCCCTAAATCATGAGGGAGAAGGCTTGCTCTGCCACACCCCCACCTGTACATCCCCTATGCAGTCCTGTGCGCTCCCACCATAATGCACAGCCTGCTCCAGAGACTCAAAGTAACAATGGCATGCTATCCAGGCCTGGACCAAGAACCAGGAGTAAAATAAATCTTCTCTTTTTTATGAGTGAGTCGCCTCCAGGAACTCATTATAATGATGGACAGCTAGCATGCTTAGTTGTTTTAGGTTTTACATTATTATTGTGAAAAAAACCAAATAAGATTGTAAGATTGGGCATCTTTAATTATTTGGCAAGTTATGAAGAAGTAGTACTTCAGGGCTGGTAATAGCATTTTCATATACACCGCCTCATTGAAATGCTCGTTGGGAACTGGTGACCCTGGTACTTTGTGTAATAGAACAGGATCATTACTTTGTGTAATRGAAGAGAAGGATGCTCCTTGCTGTTTTACATTTAAAGYGAAAGGCCTTCTTCAGCCATTTCCTTCCACAGGTTGGTGTCTAACATGGCTCTGCCACACAGCAAAACACAGGGCAGCTTCTCTGGGCACAGAAGGCAAAGTAGTAAATGCACATTAAAAGCTTTAGGCGCAGAACAATGCCAAACCAGCAGAACAATGTCAAACCAGCCTTTCTCCATACATTTGTGGACAGCAGTCTGTCCATAATATTACTATTACTCTATCATCAATATAATAATGTAGTAATACTATAAATAGTAACATATCGTGAATTATTAATTTGTGTTAAGCTGCTTAGCTTTTCTACTGTATGGGAGAGCAAGAAAAGCATTTTGAATAAAACTTCCAATTTCACTTCCCTTGTAGAAATTCTATTCTGTTCGCTCTGGGTAGATACTGAGACCCCACGAGCTGAGCTGCTGTGGTTTTGATGGTCACAGTCAGAAAGAAACACCCCGTCTGTGGAGGTCCAACTCTCAGGACCCAATACACRTTCTTTTCTAGGGAGTTTGGGACCTTTCCTTAATTCTATCAGCAAACATTTTGTGCTTCTTTTCAGGGCAGGTGATTAGCTATGAACCAACAGAGGGATCGGGTACATAAGACCAAGGCCTACTCAGCCTTCACTGGGCCCAAAACTATTTAGTGGAGAAATCAGTCTCTTCAAAGGAAACACTCCTGTCTATCTGACTCACTGGGCCTTTGGTGTCTCCGAGTCTACCAAACTTAGGCAAGTTCAATTAACTGAACTAACTCTTACAGAATTATTCTAACAGCTCATACCATCGTTATATGATGATATCTTTAGATTTTTTTATGAGAGCAAGGCAGACTGGAAGCCCCACTTGCTCATCTGAGCTCCCTTTGGCTGACTGAAAAGCTCATGTTGATGAAATCAGCAAGGCTGGGAACTTACTGACTCACTCTAACCTCCATCACTCTCAAATTAGTGTTGAAAAGCCAGAAAAATCATTAGCAAGTGCATAAATCATATAGCTGATATTTAGTAAAGATTATAAAGAGTATTTCTTTACATAGGATTTTTTCCTAATGTTCATGATAAAGTGATTAACACGGTAAGAGATAAAGATTATCTCAAATGTGGTGCGAGACAATCTTCTCACCACATGTAGCCYGTGAGCCGTTAGTGGAGTGAGTGGAATCCCTGCACTGTCTTACACACTTGTCTTCTTTGAATGCTTGTTGAGTTTCTTCGGTATGCAAACCACCATGCTGGCTTCTTGGAAAGGGAATAAAACTGAAGAGGGCATCATTTCTATCCTCAAAACCTTTTAGAACCCAAGGTGATTTTAGAATGGGTCAGATAGGGAGCCGTGAGAGTCAGCAGGCCAATCCTCCATAAGACACAGAAACGGTCACGAGCAGCAAGGCCACGTGGTCCTATTGCATTAGGCATGGCGAAGAAACATGTAGCGAAGGCCTGTTCAGCTCAGGGCAACCAGAGAGCAAAAGCGAGAGAAACAGGAAGGAGCCAAGGTCCTGCATCTCCTCCACACCACCACGAGTGGATCTGTGTCCTTCTCACTAGGTCCCAYCTCTTAACATCCCCCATACCTCCCAATACTACCATATGCTGGTGCTCAAACCTTTATTTAATACATACCGCTCTCAGGGAATATTTAATAACCAAACTAGAGCAGGTACTTGGATTTTTTTCCTCCAAACATAACTAACGTGCAATGTTTCCCTCGGAGTCTCAGACAAAAGAACATTCAGCGTAGGCTCATTAGAATCTTCTGGGCTGCATGTCCAACTGGAGAGCATCTTTCTACCTTGGATCCCCCAGGTCTCCCCTCACTCCGTCCCTACCTTTGTCCCTTCCCACTGGGACCCCCACACTCAGGCCAGGCCCCATGAGTCTCTCCAGCCAAAGGTGGCCTGAAACTCTGGGAGGAGCAAGACTCATTTTTTTTTTCCTGAGAGCTCTCAGAGAGAGCATGGCCCTCCTCATGCCTTGACACGTGGTTTCTAGCTTCCACRGTTGCCAGAGGGTATCTTCTGCTCTTTTTGAGGCACTCATTTGTTCAACTTCATTAAGTCCTAAGAAAGTAATGATATAAGTCATGGAAGTGAYRGGTAAACATTTCAGGCAAGCAAGGGAGGTAGAGCAATGAAATGTAGACTGGGCAGGCTGGGCTGCTTCAGATATTAAAGGTCATGGATGTTAGCATCTCTCTGGCATCCCCTGAAACAAAGGATCATGGAGAAGCAGCCCTAACAGGAAAGTAAACCATTCCCAGTTGTAAAACCTCSTGGTCAGAGCAAGGGACCTCTGAGTCCCTCAGGGTTAGTCCCTGCTGTCTCATTCCACAAAGTCCTGTGTCGCCACAGTTCACCCCAAGGTGAGAACCTCCATGCTGTAAGGGAACACACGCCACGCCTTCTAGTTCACACCCTCACGCCACGCCTTCTAGTTCACACCCTCACGCCACGCCTTCTATGTCTCATGTGCTGGCTTTAAACTCTGGACACTGAGGCAGGCTCTGGGGGGGGGAGGGCGTGAACAAATGGTAGTCCGTGTCCACAAAGGCGTACAGACCATTTCAGATACAAACAGGCTTTTAGATGGCCTCAGCACCTCTTAAATAGAGAGAGAGAGAGCAGGTGGGGCAAGGATCAGATAGACCTCTTCACCGCAGTATCCTTCTGTGTGTTCATGRGGTAAGGACATGTTCTCTAAGGCCTTCAAATGCCAGTTTTAAGTAGGAGAGGAGAGGTGCGTCAGAGTGTGGGAGGCAAGCTGGGGTAATGGAGGACCRAGGGGCGTAGCTAAGTGGTACAGCTCTTGTCCCACCAACTCCAGCCTTGGATTGTACTCCCAGTGCTGCAAAAAGAAATTTCGCATCTGACAAGTGTTTGTATTAAGGATGCCTCAGAAAGGTTAGGGTCGTAAGTTAGGGTTAGGACTCGGGTATAACAAAGGACAAGGAGAGGCAGTTCATGACAAAACCATGTGCCCACATTCATGTGTCAGATCCGTTTATTAAGTTGTCAAATACAGCGCCCTCTAGTGTATAATCAGGTCATCAAGCACACACTCAAGAGTTATCATCCACACAAAGGCAGATGAGTCTCAGTAACTTGAAGGTGCACAAAAACCATCCAAGAAGCCCAAGACTGCCAGAGATCTAAAAACTAACAATAAAATAAGAAAAAGTTCACAGCACATATTAGGAATGCCACAAGAATTCTGATGGGGAAGGAAATTTACAAATGCGGCAAATTCAGGAAACATGAAAAGGTTAAATTTAAGTTTCTGTAAGAAAAAAAAATAGGACCATGTTATGCGGAGAACCCTGTTACATCAACCCTGTGCCTTAAACAACATAATGATAATTGATATTTGCTGAAGGAAGAGAAAAGGCGAGAGAATGAGAGAGAAAACAAGAGAGTAACTTGGATTGGCAGGAGTAGAGAGAAACTTCGGGAAAAACAGAAAGGACAGAGAGAGCTGGTCAGCTTCAAATCTCTAGTCTGACCCGCATATCTGGAAGGACTCAAGCCTGAAGGATCCTGGGGTGCTCCTTAGAAATAGAACCAGAGGGGGTGGCCAGGAAAATTACCACGAAAGAGAAGTGTGGGTCAGGGGAGGGTGGTGGACACCAGCGGACAGTTAGGAGCACGTTAATCTACGCTCAGTGTCTGAGCAGTGTCTCTCAGACATTCTGGTATCGGCACCAGTATTTGTGCCGACAGAGCTGCCCTCTACTGAGCGATTGCCTCAGTAAGCAGGAGCGTTTATGGGGAAGCAGAATGTGTCTTCTTATCCAGGGCTCCCCCAGTGAGCACTAGTCCCAGAGACGCCATTGCTGCTGAGCGATGAACGGGGTGGCCACCTGCAGTTTCCCAGGGAACCGGAGTGTTATCACAGCAAGTTGGATCAGGAGAAGAGGAAAATGCTGGGCACGTTTGATTAGAGTAAAGCTAGAGAGCACAGACACTCCCCGAGGACTTCTAGGATTACTGGAAAGAAATCGCCATGGGCTATAGGTCTCTGCAAGCGCGAGACTGTGAGGTGGGGGCGGGAGGGGGGTACTGCGTTACTGCTTTGTGTCTGTTTCTGTGACTCCTGGGATTCTGATCTGGAAAATATGAGACACACAAGCAGAGCAAACAAAGTTCTGTCAGGACATCTGACCTGAAGTCTGAACTTCCCNAGGGGCGTAGCTAAGTGGTACAGCTCTTGTCCCACCAACTCCAGCCTTGGATTGTACTCCCAGTGCTGCAAAAAGAAATTTCGCATCTGACAAGTGTTTGTATTAAGGATGCCTCAGAAAGGTTAGGGTCGTAAGTTAGGGTTAGGACTCGGGTATAACAAAGGACAAGGAGAGGCAGTTCATGACAAAACCATGTGCCCACATTCATGTGTCAGATCCGTTTATTAAGTTGTCAAATACAGCGCCCTCTAGTGTATAATCAGGTCATCAAGCACACACTCAAGAGTTATCATCCACACAAAGGCAGATGAGTCTCAGTAACTTGAAGGTGCACAAAAACCATCCAAGAAGCCCAAGACTGCCAGAGATCTAAAAACTAACAATAAAATAAGAAAAAGTTCACAGCACATATTAGGAATGCCACAAGAATTCTGATGGGGAAGGAAATTTACAAATGCGGCAAATTCAGGAAACATGAAAAGGTTAAATTTAAGTTTCTGTAAGAAAAAAAAATAGGACCATGTTATGCGGAGAACCCTGTTACATCAACCCTGTGCCTTAAACAACATAATGATAATTGATATTTGCTGAAGGAAGAGAAAAGGCGAGAGAATGAGAGAGAAAACAAGAGAGTAACTTGGATTGGCAGGAGTAGAGAGAAACTTCGGGAAAAACAGAAAGGACAGAGAGAGCTGGTCAGCTTCAAATCTCTAGTCTGACCCGCATATCTGGAAGGACTCAAGCCTGAAGGATCCTGGGGTGCTCCTTAGAAATAGAACCAGAGGGGGTGGCCAGGAAAATTACCACGAAAGAGAAGTGTGGGTCAGGGGAGGGTGGTGGACACCAGCGGACAGTTAGGAGCACGTTAATCTACGCTCAGTGTCTGAGCAGTGTCTCTCAGACATTCTGGTATCGGCACCAGTATTTGTGCCGACAGAGCTGCCCTCTACTGAGCGATTGCCTCAGTAAGCAGGAGCGTTTATGGGGAAGCAGAATGTGTCTTCTTATCCAGGGCTCCCCCAGTGAGCACTAGTCCCAGAGACGCCATTGCTGCTGAGCGATGAACGGGGTGGCCACCTGCAGTTTCCCAGGGAACCGGAGTGTTATCACAGCAAGTTGGATCAGGAGAAGAGGAAAATGCTGGGCACGTTTGATTAGAGTAAAGCTAGAGAGCACAGACACTCCCCGAGGACTTCTAGGATTACTGGAAAGAAATCGCCATGGGCTATAGGTCTCTGCAAGCGCGAGACTGTGAGGTGGGGGCGGGAGGGGGGTACTGCGTTACTGCTTTGTGTCTGTTTCTGTGACTCCTGGGATTCTGATCTGGAAAATATGAGACACACAAGCAGAGCAAACAAAGTTCTGTCAGGACATCTGACCTGAAGTCTGAACTTCCCYTGACCCTGACATCAGAAGGCCCCAGAGAGGAGATGTCCCCACTGCCTGCCGCAGCCGGCAGCCACCAGCATAAAGAGACACCAGCTCCAAAGAGTCAGAAACCAAGAGCCGCAATCAAACACTTCGGGGAACACAGATATCTTCCTGGAGGCAAGGCATAAGACACTGCGTATCAGAATACAGCTGCCTGCATAAACCCATCTTCATTTCATAACCCTCCCCTGGCAGGGTCCTGCTGTGTGGACCTATCAGGCTGAAAACAAAACTCTGTACTAGAACGAYGACAAAAAGAAAAAAAAGGTGTTYGATGCCTTATTTTTTTCAGAACATTAACAATATACAGCAATGCAAATGGGCCTCAATGTGGACTGCTAAGAGTTAGTACAGGAAGCAGAATAAAATTTTATAAAGAGATAAGGAGAAGATTACAAGGGCAATAAAGGAGATGGGTGAGGAAGGGCATCCTAAAGGATAGAATTTAGTGAGAAATAACTAAATGCTAAAGGCCTTTTTTTAAAGATTTATTTATTTATTATATGTGAGTACACTGTAGCTGTCTTCAGACACCCCGGAAGAGGGCATCAGATCTCATTATGGATGGTTATGAGCCATCATGTGGTTGCTGGGATTTGAACTCACGACCTTTGGAAGAACAGTAGGTGCTCTTAACCACTGAGCAATCTTTCCAGTTCCTGCTAAAAGTCTTTTGAGAAGCCAAATGGAACCAAGCAGAAATGGCACACACCTTTAATCCCAGCACTCTGGAAACAGAGGCAGGATATCTCGACAAGTCAATACCTTAACTAGACACCATATTATGCCAAATAAAAACACCAGTAGTAAGAATGGTTTGCATCTTTTTGAGGCATTGGCCAAAGGGATCCCATAGACCTTTGCTGAACAGCCTATTTCCGTTGCTACTGGTTACCCCCAAACCCTACAAGGCTCTACTGCTGAAAACACCATATACTTATGTGATCAAACATGGAGAAATGGAACTGGTACCCAACCACAAGCTTCGCCCCTACTGTTCGCATTCACAGTGCTGGAAAGCACCACATGTGCTACGGGGAGGGAAGTGATCATCGAAACTCACCCAGATACGAACCACATGAGAGAGCAGTCACCTGACCAACATAGATGCAGTACAGGAACAAATGCCAGCAGAGTAACAAACCACTTTCTAATGAAGGCTGAGATCTGCTCCATGAGAAAGAACCCACACCTGACATTGTAAAGTAGGCCAAGACTATGAGACTAAACAGGGCAGGGGTTCTAGGGGACAAACTACGACTTTCACTCTGAACATATTTCACTTTCACATATTGCCATCTCTGTGGATCCATTCACCACTCAATCCCCATGAGAGAAATGTCTTGGAGTACATGGGAATTAACACAGAGACACACAATTAGACTATGTGCAAAGTGAGAGACTTCGAAGAACTCTACCCTAAATGGGTATAGTGGCTATTCCTGGTTGTCAACTTGACTGTATCTGGAATGGACTCTGACCTGGATCTTGGCTTGGAGATCTTGAGGCATAGTGGCGATGAATCCCAGAAGATTAAGACTGGGAGATCTCTGAGTTCAAGGTCATCTGAGACAAACCAGGTCCCAGGTCCAGGGGTGGTGGTACACAYCTTTTCTGGGCCACACCTTCTGATGGAGACCTATATAAGGACATTGGAAAAAGGAAGATTCATTCTTCTTTGCCTGCTTGCCTTGTGAGACTGATCAAGTGCTAGATCCTTGGACTTCCATCCACAGCTGCTGCTGACCATTGTTGGGGATTGGAATACAGACTGTAAGTCATCAACAAATTCCCGCTATCCATAAGTTCTATGATTCTAGAGAGCCCTGACAAATACAAGGATATAGTATTGTACCCTTACAATACAAGAAGATAGAAGGAGTGTCAGAACAGTATTTTTCAGACACAACAGGACTGATGCATATATGAACTCACACAGACTGTGACAGTACACATACACACATGTGTGCTTTCTCTCTCTCTCTCTCTCTCACACACGCACACGCACGCACACATGCGCGCGCGCACACACACACACACACACACACACACACTTGCACAAGCTCAGGACAGACAAAATCCTAGCATAGAGAAGGTGAAGTAGCCATAAAGGTCCCACCCCTAGTCAGAAAACTATTGCAATTGAAAAAGGGTGAAAGGGGAAATCAGTTTTCTTCAATGAACTGACACTGAGTCTATCAACTACACCCCAGGACTGGCCCCATGCTCAGAAGTACTGGCCAACACTCCATTTGTGTGTTTGTTTGGGTGGGGCCGGGAGGGGAGATGTTTAGAGTTTGTTTTCATTTCTGTTTTTAAGAAAGAGAAAGTATAAAGTTGGAAGGGAAGGTAGGTGGGGGAGAACCTGGAGGATTTAGAGGAAAGGAAAATATAATTAAAATATATTGTATGAAATTCTTTTTAAAAAAAAAATAAGCGCTAATTAAAAAAAAAAAAAAAAAGGAAAAGAACGAGTCCTGGGCTGTGGAGAGGGCTCAGCAGGTAAGAGTACTGGCTGTTCTTCCAGAGGACTCGGATTCCATTCCCAGCAACCACGGTAATTCCAGCCCAGTTCCGAAGGATCGTCTGGCTTCCACAGGTACTGCATGGGTGTAGTTCGTAGATATGCAGGCGAAACATCCATATACATAAAATTAAGTAAATATATTTTTTCAGAGGGAAAAGGAGAGAGCACGCCCAGTTCTAGGAGATGCAGACTTAAGGATTATCTGCTTGATTCAAAGACAATGGAAAAGAAAACACTAACACTCCCTCAGATCGCAGGATGAGACGCTGTACCTTTTTGGCCTTGATCTCTCTTTCCAAGAGTGAAAAGAAAATGGAATTTGCTGAACTTTTTAGATGTTTACTTTTTTGTAACCCACTTGCCATTGGATCTAAAATTTTATGCACTAAATATTATTGGTTTTATAGGCTTTTCATCTTATGAGACAATAGCTTACTTCTTTTAAAATAATAGTAACTCCCTTCAAGTCACCCATTTTAGTTACTGTTTGTAAGGTTCTAGGTGACAATATTGCCTCTCAGAGTCTTAAAAACCTGAATCGTTTCTGGAACACTAATAAAAACTAAAGCCCTATGCTTATTTAACTAGAGGGAAAATTAAAGCTCTATGCTTATCTAACTTGAGGGAAGAAGCAATCTATTTAGCAAGAGAAATTTTGTATTTGCAAAATAAGTATTGCTCCAAACTGTCATCTAGGGTGCCAGACTCTCCTGGCATGACCCCACCATAGAGACTCTTCTGTCATTGGCTGAAGCCTTTGGCTGCAGAGAGATGCTATTTTCTGGAGTCTTTGATTCCTCTGGCCATCATCCCAGAAGTATTGATCAGCTCTGTGTCACTGCCTCACCTCCCATCAGGATGGCGCCAGGGGGGTCTGAAACTCAAAGTCTATCAAACCACCACCACATAAATCCCAAAAGTCCTTCCTTGTCGTCCCAGATGAAAGGGCTCAGCATCCTTAGAAGGGCTGAACAGCCGGTCCTAAGTTCTGGGTGCTGCCCCGGTTTCCACTTCTGCAGGAAAATACGAGCCCTGCTGGTAAATAGCTCCTGTGAGGTCAGCACTAATGGACGGCATCCATTTGCAAACACCCGAGATGCATGCCAGCGATCCCCCCTCCCCCACCCCAGCCCCTGCATTCCCTCAACAAAAGCGGGAACTTATCATTTTCAGGCTCACTTGAAGAGATGCAAATAGCATGCTATTCTTTGCTTATTAGTTATTTGAAAACTTTAGTTGAGGTTGAAGGCAGGTAACTAATGGCGGAACTGAAAAAGCCATTCCAGCTCATTTGAGAATAAGCTGCTTTCTCGTGTTCACTTCCTCCAGCTGACAGTTTTAATACAGTGTTTGTTTTTTAGTCCCAAATAATGTAGTCTCTCTGGGTATTTTCTTTGAGGGGATATTTCCTAGATCCTGACTATTGAGACTTTCATGTTTTACATGTTTTACTTTTAAAGGGCTTCCTGAGGAACTATGGCTAATGCTTCTTACCTTCTGGTAAATCACAAAAATGGCTGCAGGGGGAAAAGTCCATCTGTGGTTACTTGGTCAGCAGGCTCCTTTGATCTTGTTTCTTCCGTTGCTCTGGGTCCTCTCTGCAGAATCAGCTTTGTGGCTCTAATAATTTCTCCCAAGATATCRAAAGACCCAAGGCCAAAGCAGCTGCAGACCTTGCTCAGTGAAAGTATTACTCGGCCAAGAGCTGCCCATGAGTGACACGAGGGTCACTGGCCCGATGGCCTCTGCAGCAATGTTGCTTGTCTAGCAAGTGACCACTGCTCTCTGGGCAGTTGAAGAATTCTGCCACCAGGTGTCAGCTCACTCGACAGAGACTAGGAAGACCCACAGTGCTCAGCTCTGGACAAGAGGTTCCTAAGAGGGCTGGCCTCATTGCCCTCGGCTATTGAACTAGAGAACTTCTTATGGAAAAAAAAAATCTGATATTCTTTCAATCTCAGCCAGTAGAAAAGGTATGAGTTCCCAGTCCATCTGCACACAGATACACAACATTTTTACTTTTGGCCAAAGTATTTTGTTTAGACAAAAAAAGTAGATAAAGCTATCTGAATGTTTTATTGAAATTATATTGTATTTTAGTATTTTAATTAAAATATTATATATCAGAATTATCATAGCATTCCTTTCCAGTCTCAAGGTTTTCCAAGATGACACATCCAAGTCTCAAGTGATGGCACGTGTAATAAGGAGAGCAGAGTCCAAGTCTATATTGAGAAATAACTGTCTTTCTCCCAATGATACCTAACCTAAAGGCAGCCTATATACCCACAAAACACTCAGCCCCAGAACGTTAACAACATGACATCCAGGCGGATGGTAGTGGTCACTATTGATCCCGCAGGCTTGGGGATGAAGCCCAGTCTCCTCAAAACATCTCCCCTTTCCCTCGAGAGGCTCCAAAGGCCAAGGAGCTTGTGAATCTGGCCGCAAGGAGACTGAGTCATACAGAGAGTTTCCAAAACCTGACCCATCAGAACAGACCAGTTCAACTAAGTGACAAGAACCACTGGCAGGACAAGGACACTGCCCTAGGACCAAACAGGCAAGGGCTGACCTAAGGATGCCACACAAGCCTCCAGGGTCCTTCCTAAGGTCAGAAACTACTTCCAGCACAGGACAGGTGACCATACTCTGGGTAGAGAAGGAGGCAACTTTACCCAAAGGGGGCTGCTTTCATTGTGTGTAACGTTCAAACCATTTAGTACACTATTAGATTTTTTTTCCAAAAACTTCAAATTGGATAACTTGCTTTTCTTCACTTATCTCGGTACAGCATATCTAAGTTAAAGATTTCCCTATTTAAATGAACTTTAAAAGCATTAACAACACTTGAGAATTATCCTCCACCGGATGAGATGTGTCAGCTCGTGCATCTGAATGGCACCACGTGCACATCAGAGAATCCCCCCCCCCAAGCTGTCACTCAGTGAAGCTCGAATGTGTAAGCSCTCTGGAGGGAGGGGTGGGCAGTAGCGGCGATGGTGGAAAAGAGGAGGAAGGGACCCCCATGAGATTAAACATGGGAGGGAATTGTTAAGAGGTAAGAGAAATTGTGTCTACATTTCCCTGTTTTGGGTTTATTGAATATTGACAAAAGCTTCTTTGTAATTATTATCTGTCATAAGCGTGAGGCTGGACACTAAGAAAACAATATGAAAATGTTCCCCAGCTCTGAACATAAGAGCCTCTAGATACAGAGTCTGCAGGCCTAGCCATCTACAGGGATTACTCTCTATCTTGTGTTAGTTTTTGCTGGAACACAAAAGATACCTTGTACCAGAGAGTCTTCCAGGAGTTTAGAAATTTCAGATCTTGTACATCCCTGTCTCAAGTGTAAAATTACCATGCCCTGTGCCCAATCTCTCCCTTGTGCTCTCTCTGATGACAATGTGGGAAACGTGTACTAATCTGTTTGGGGACTCAGGGAAAGATGTTGGGAGAACAGAATGTATTCCCTGGGAAGCCATTCGAGTTTGCTAAACAGAAAACTGTACAGACTTCCTCCTAATTCACTCTGAAGTGGCACGTTTCAGATCCCCTGTAAAATATAGAAACACCACAGTGGAATGTCTGTCCCAGCAAGAGCTGTCTTTTGAGAGCTTAGGTCAAACAGAGAGCAAACCTCTCCAACAACTACCCACTGTAAATCACAGATCAGAAAACACAGCTCCTGTTTGCTGGTGGTTGGGTGGTAGGTAGGGGCTTGTTTATTTGGTTGGTTTGATTGTTTGTTTGTTTTTGTTTTTGTTTTCAAAAGGAAAGGTACCATCGTGCTTCATGCACAAAATTAAAATGGTATGAAAATTTAGAAGAAGAGAAAAGTAAGACAGTAACAAATGACTTTTTCTGCAACTTCAATTCCTCTTCGATATCTCATCCAATTCATCTCCTTCCCCATCATCTGAGCTGAAAGACCACAGCATTATGTCTGGCTCCTCCTCTTCAAGCCCTGCTGCCTGACGCCTTTCTGCTGCTCTCTGTTGATTCTCTCTTGGCTACCTGCTTCTTCCCCCAAAACCAAGAGCATCTCCTGCTGTGGCACCGTCATTCCACCAACCGCTACCCATTTGCTTCCTGCTTGGTTGACCACAGCGTTTGCTCTTTTCTCCGCCACGCCAGAACAAAGCCGATGGAAATGCTTTCCACACAAGGCAAACACAGTTCAACAACCCTCCTCCTCCAGAACCTATTTCTGATATCTGTGGTTGACACTGTCCCCCTTCCTCACGGACTATGATTTCCTATTTCTCTTGCCCAACACCAACCAWTTGCTCCCCGGTATTAAGTATGATTCGATCCCACGGCTTTTTCCTTCCCTTGTGACGTCTTCGGATACTACAGCTGTCACATCATCAGAGTAAAGGGAAGACATTAGAGCAGGCACTTTGGTTTTGGAGCAGTACTGGTGGTGAAGCGCTATCATGTACTAACAGACTTCTAAATAATTGATTGCTTCGAGGATGCCAAGTATTTCAGTTGTTTTTCAATGGTTTCTTTAAACGGTTTTCCCAGTTATCTCCCGGAGGCTCCAGCTTCTGCACATGCTGTTCACCCTGCTGTCTGGAGTTATACACGCACCTTCTCCGTGGGTCAGTTCCTCTTACTCACCTCGAGTATTCTGTGAGTCACCTCTGACAAACTCAGAAACACTTACAGACACCCTCCCCTGGGTGGCAGGTACTTTCCCTATTATTATTATTATTATTATTATTATTATTATTATTATTATCACTTACCTTGAAATGTCACCTTTTTCCTGTTTACAACAATAAAGTAGTAAATTTCAGATTTCCTGGAGAGAAGGCCTGGGGAGGGAGGGGTCATCTAGAGGGACACAGGTACCAGAGATGAGTAAATTGCATATGCATAACAAACGTTCAGAAATGTTTATCACGGTAATGCAGTTTCTTATCACTGTCATTTGGTATAAGGACATCTCTGAGAACTCCAGCTCGTTGCGTTGATACTGAGTTTGCAGAATGGATGTACTTCTAGAATGTATTTCATTTTATTTTTCTTCTCTCCTGTCAACACACTATGCAATCAGTGTGTGTGTGTGTGTGTGTGTGTGTGTGTGTGTGTGTGTGTGTGTGT
>BDUI01013046.1:22630-33532 GCA_002335545.1 Apodemus speciosus | reverse complement strand
TTTTTGGATTTTCGAGACAGGGTTTCTCTGTATAGCCCTGGCTGTCCTGGAACTCACTCTGTAGACCAGGCTGGCCTCGAACTCAGAGATCCGCCTGCCTCTGCCTCCCAAGTGCTGGGATTACAGGCGTGCGCCACCACCGCCCGGCGGATTT
This sequence comes from Apodemus speciosus, assembly GCA_002335545.1. Taxonomy (NCBI): domain Eukaryota; kingdom Metazoa; phylum Chordata; class Mammalia; order Rodentia; family Muridae; genus Apodemus; species Apodemus speciosus. The sequence goes on along the minus strand of BDUI01013046.1, from coordinate 33,378 downwards.
TTTTTTTTAAGAGAAACAATATTTGTCTTAGGAGGTGAAACAGAGATTAAGTGGAAAGGACTTTATGGACAAGTACCCATAAGAAAGATGAGAACGTCCACTTCCAGGAAGTCGAAGACATCCTCTCCCTTCCTACTGCTGAGCGTCACTAAGAAGTGTGCACATTATTACATAGGGAAAATGCAAAAAGCACTGGAAGGAAACGGGAAGACAGGCTGACTAGAAACCTGGGAGGCAGAGGAACAGCATGGCGTACCACTTTCTGTGTTCATGTTGGCTCACGTATCACAGGTGTGGAGCTGAAGAGGACTGTCAGCCCAAACCTACCTTAGGAACCTAGAAAGGGGCGCGGTCTAGAAAACAGCCTTCTGCAATAGTGGTCTACTCCAAGCTCCACTACAGAAAATGTAAGACCACCCTAAGGGCAAAAGCTAAATGGAGTGGGGGGGGTATGGGAGGTGACACATGGGTGGGAGGTGGGTAGACATAGAACAGGGACACAACGCCCAGCTTCACACTGTCACCAGGGGACTTGTGCTCACCCACCCCTCGCCAGGTTGGTGTTCAAGAAGACTGACTAGAAAGCTGAGACATTTCAACCATGTCCAAGGGTGAAGGGTTTCCCTGACAGCTGGTGAACAACTTCAGAGAGCCTGGCTTCTTCGGATGTCAGTAGAAGCTGGTAGAGAACCTGGCCTTCGACTCCTACCTGGCAATAGTGAGCTGCTCCTCTCCATCCAACCTCCCCTATGTGAGCTCTATAAGGGAGATAGTTAAAATGGAAGACAGTAAATAAATTCCTCCAAATAGCAAGATTTCAATGGAAAATACTCATGCTAAAATCCAGGAATTTTTTTTAAAGATGAATGCAAAAGATCAATAAATTCCAATACTGAGATGCAATATTATCTGACAACTTTGTTTTGTTTTTTTTTTTTTTTAAAGATGTGGTTTCTCTGTGTAGACCTGGGTGTCTTCAAACTCACTCTGTAAACGAGGCTGGCCTCCAACTTGGAGATCTGCCTGCCTCTGAGTGCTTGGATCAAAGGTGCGCAGTACTACTCCCAGCCCCATCTGACAAACATTTTCGTTTTAAGGCATCTATCATAGGAGGCTTCAAACCACAGTAATGGTACTTTTGTACTGGTGAAACAAGTCAAAAATGGGAAAGAGAAAATGGAAATCTAAGGTCCAAAAGCGGCATAAGCAAAATGAACACACACACACACACACACACACACACACACACCAAATGTGATTTTTTTTAAAAAAATTTTTTTTAAAGGAGAAATACTTAGGGCAGATGTGAGAGAAGATAAAGACCGACTATATACTGATACTATGTAGTCACAGCGAGATGCCATGATACACCCATGAGACTCAGGGCAGGTTGTGGGATTCCAGCATCAGAAATAAGTACCAGCCAGGACCCAGAGCAGAGGAACCTTTTCTCCAGACCAGTGGGACTCAGGACTAACAAAATCTTTTCAATTCCTCACTAAGAAATCTGTCTTAATTCTGCCTAGCATCCCCCACTGTTCCAGGTCCCCAGTACCCTTTCTCCAGGCCTTAGTGATGTCAGTTGTCTACAGTCGCCTCCAGCAAAAACAAGCTCTGTTCTTCAAGGCTGGAGCGCTGGCTCCATTTAGAATTCATCTACCAGACTATTAAGCGCTCAGTGCTCAGTGCTCAGTGCTCAGTGCTCAGTGCTCAGTGCTCAGTGCTGGACCTTTCTTTCCTTTCAGGTGCTAGGAAAGTAAAGTAATGACTCACTGAAGGAGAGCTTGAAAGGGCAACTCCAGAGAGTTCTCAGAGAGCTGAACCTCTGACCATAGGCAGGGAAAGGGGTCCAGTAAGATCAAGAAGGATGCTGTGTTGGTGAGAATCCAGTGCTTGGTGCCAGAAACCTTGAGGTTTTGTGTCTCTGGAAGTAACAAGGCCGCCTAACTATTCTCCATGTGGGGCGGAGAGTCTGGAGGGCGTGAGAGTCTCAAGGAAGTACTTTGTATCTTTACCATCCTGGCTCTCTAGGGAGACTCTGAACACCCAGGCAGTGTGAGCCTTCTTTCCTTGTTACTTTTAAGTAAGGCATCAGTTCATAAACAGAGGCATCAACCTAGAAGCCGGGCCCCGTTGCATGAGCGTATTTTCAGCCTTGACTGGCTGGGATTCTGGCTAATGGACCAGGATACAGGCTGATGGTGACTTCAACCAGCGCATGGATCTACTGGATGTGGTTAAACTTCAGAACGGGCTTAACTGATTCAAGACACCTAGTTTAGCTACCTACAAAAGGCCAGTTTCCATGATCCTCAAAGTTATCTTGGGCAGGGGGAGAGGGAAATAGAAAAAAAAGAAAAAAGAAAAAAGAACTCAAAAATATAGAAGTGCCCCTGGGGAGGAGTGTTACTAAAGATTCACAAATGCAACAAATTTCTAATAACAAAAGAAACATTATTAAATTGTCCTTGCAAGGTGGCAAGTTGGTGAAGAGTATATTGTTATCCTTTTCGATGAACTGTGGCTGGGGCGTACATAAAATGCACTCCCTAAAGAATGTATTATTTATTTCTGTGTCCCGCCTCCCTGCCTGCCTGGCTTTTCCTCCAGAYGTGTAGGTGTTAGCCACGCTCTCCCTGGGGCTGGGCAAAGGCTGCCTTGAGCTTATTCTCAGCTCTGTCGCCTCTACTCAGGGCCCAGAATAAGGGAGACAGGCCCTCATTCCCAAGCCCATGTTAGGATCCATCTGTGCTGTGGGACAGTAATTGGTGCTGAGTAGCCTGAGAGTCCTTCACGTGGATCTACCATGTGAAAATACGCTCTTCCTGTTCCTGAAGCAGGAGAGAGGTGTTGCTGGTGTGGGGGTCCCTTTCTCTCCAGCCTCTCACTTTGCTTGGTTATGAAATTAAAGATAATTTTATAACGTTTGTGAGCTGTGTTTCAGTTAAGTTTTTGATTTTTCAAAGTTGGTGCAGTGATATAACATGTAAAAGTGACCATTTTATTTGGGGGATGTGTGGTACCAAGGTGTTTACTGAATTATTCTGTTTTTTTTTTTCCATTGTGAAGATCTCCTGTCCCAACCAAAGAAAAGAGCCACATGAAACCCGTTCCCTCCCCACTGGTAGGACTGACTACCTTCTTGGTGTCTCTTGTTCCTTCTGCTGTAGAAGTCAACCAGAACTCGGTGAGCCCCCTTTGTCCAGAGCAGCTGCTGTTCTCCAGTCCTTTGCTTCACTTTGGATGAAGGCAGAGGAGTTCAGAATGACGTCATTTCCAAGGTTTGACTCAATCCCTGCCCCCGCAGGAATCCCACCTGCACCGAACAGAAAGGAACACCTGTAAGAAGAGAAACTGCCCTCTGCTGTCATCACCAAAAGTGAGCCCAGTGCAACAAAATCCAAGCCGTCTCGGGCTCAACAAGAACGCATCACCAGAGACACCCATGGTGATGCTGCTGCTCTTCACTTAAAAACAGCCAAGCTAAATTAAGTAACAACAACAACAACAACAACAACAACAACAAGTTGTTTCCCATACCATTTGCCCAGCTTCTACCTCCAGTGTTCAGTTTGAACCAATTTCCACGCTTGAGTTATTAACTTATGAAAATAGGCACAAGAGGAGGAGGCCGTGCGCACAGATCCCGGCTGCATTATTACTCATTGCTACGGCTCAGTGGGTTCCAGCACAAAGGCGTGTTATTCTGCCTGCCGCTCTCTCAGTTTTGAACGAAATGCAGCTCGCTAATGGGTTCTGCCTCATATACCTTTCTGTAATCATTACGTTGCCATTCTCTGTAATTTATCCTGTTTTTTCACGAAGAGCGTGTGCATTAGTCAGGCGTGCACATGTCTTGTAAGTCCCCTTTCATTTGTGGCTGGAAAGAAAGGTCACCAGGCTGCCAGTCACTTGGGGTAAAGCACCCATAGTGCACTGATCCTGGCAATATTTGGAAATAGGAAGAGATTGCTCTGAACAGACTCTGTGGACCGAGAGAATTGGGACATTGCTGTGAATGATGAAGGGGACCTAAAAACAGTCAAGAGAAGATGGACCGAGGGGGAGTCTTCTGCCCATCCCAGCTGGACCTCTGTCTGGAGATCACAATAAGCCACATCCCCCCCCTCCCCCGCCGCCCACAGCCAATCAGAGACACCTGCTTACAGCCTGAGCGGTTTCCAGTACTCCTGTCAAACTCCTATACTGCCAGCTCTAGCCTGTATTTTAGCAATTTCTAACTTGTGCTCGGAAGCGCTACTTCAGGGCAGGGGGAGATGGCTCCGTAGATAAAGTCCTTGCTACTAAAGCACGAGGACTTGAGTTCAGATCTCTAATCCCTACACAAAAAGCCAGGTGTGGCAATGGAAGGAACCTGATGCGGAACTCGGGCTCTTACAGGTGCGTGGGTAATTACCGCACATGCAGGCATACATGTAGAATGTGTACATGCATGTACACACAAACTTTTTTTTTTTTGAAAGAAAAAAAAAAACAGCTATGAGCCAAGTGTACCCTGGAACTGATTGGTATCACGGTTCTGGAAATTCCAGAACGGGTTGCAGAAATCAAGACCTGTCAATGTTCGTTTTGGGGGACGAATGTGTGTGTGTGTGTGTGTGTGTGTGTGTGTGTGTGTTTGGGGAGGGGAGGATGCGGAGGGATGGGCTCAGACAGCCAAAATTGCCAGTGAAAACAACTAGGCAAAAGAACTTGAGGCGACACAGGAAAAGCTGGGACACACTTAAGATACCCCCCCCCAAAAAAAACCCCACCAAGCCTGAATTGCTTGCACTGTCCACTAAGCAGGTCCCATGGGCTGGGCACCTGGCAAGCAGGTGCCCCAAGAACAGCCAGAGAGGAACCCAGGAAGCCACCCTTCATCAGGTAGCAGGACTCTCTACCAGATTTTTTTTCTCCCCAGTCAACTCTGTAGCCACTGCCTCTTGTTTAAGAGCAACTGTGTTTCTTTCATCTTCCCGGAAGCGCTAATGAATGCTTTGGTTTGGTTCTCTCCTCCTCATTAAGACAAATGAGCTCTCTCTGCCCCCAGGATGCTGCTCTAACCCCCTAAAGCAGCTGCTCTCCTTCCTGCTCAGCAGAGCTCACACCTCTCTAAGGGACCCTGTCCTGTCAGGTGGCCTAAGGGCCTACCTCGCCTAGTTCAGCCTCAGCCTCGGGCCTCTCCACACAGCCCGCAGCTCCTGAAGCCTGTTGCCTACTACCTTGGGGCCCTGCAGCATGTTGGAGGTTATATCAAGCCTGGAGGACCTGGCAGAGCCACGGGCACATTACATTTTCATGTTAGTGTGTCCTGAAGAGGCTGCCAGGTTCGACAGGATTTACAAAGACTGTACCCCCCTCCCCCAAAGATAGAGACTGTGCAGCCCAATCTTGTTCACCTTATTTTTGAGTTAAAAATCTCTCACTGGCCTGGAAGTCTCAAGTGGAGCCACAGGGATCGGCCTGTCTCGGCCTCCCCAGAGCCTGGCCTTTATGTGGGTGCTTAGGTGACAAGCATTTTATCAATGCAGCTATCGTCCCCAACCCTTTGCTCCCCTTTTAACAGGATGAAATGAAGCAAAGCACTGTGTGCAGACCCACGATGCCAGGGAAGCGGATCAAGGCGGGAGTTCCTTCCTTCCCTCTGATCGCCCACCATGATCRGATCCCCACCCAAGGCTTCCCAAGGCAGCCCCAAGCTGTCAGATCCTGCTGACAATGTGAGGACAATGTGAACTCTGCTTTACTCAGAGACAACTGAAGGCAGAAAGAAGGGCCTTCCTGCAGCTGCAAGGGAAGGGGAGGCCTCTGGGACACAGCTCTCTGAGTCACAGTGACCAGAGAGGATACCATCACACACAGCCCCATATGGTTGCAAGATGTAGGTGGCTACCAAACTCCCAGGGGAGGAGTGAGAGGCCCGCCTGAGGACTGTTCTTGGGGAGTCAAACCTGAGCCATCATAACCTGACTTTTCTCTCCCCACCTGAGCTGGGACCAGCCTAACTAACAGACCACACCTTACTAGGTGTCTGCCTAGCACCATATTCCCCCACATCCATCCCTAAGTGCCACGATGGTTTTGTAATCAGCCTGACAGGACCGAGAGTTACCTAGGAGACAGGCCTCTGGGTAATGCCTGTGAGGGATTCTGGGTAATGCCTGTAGGTTAATTGAGGTAGAGGGACTTCCCTTCATTGTAGGTAGCACCATGCTGTGGGCTTAAATCGAATGAAATGACAAGTTGGACACCAGCATTTGTCTCCCTCGCTCCTGACTGAGTGTGTCACATGACCTGCCTCTTACAGCTCCTTTAGTCAGCTCTTCCCCCACCAAGACGGATCAGGAGCCAAAAATAAGCCCTACTCCCCTAATTGCTTCTTGTCATACATTTGGCCACAGCAACAACAAAAGTCACGAATGCTGGTGGCTACATTGGCGAGTTCCGGTCTTTATCTCCTTCACCATGTTAACCGTTTTAGGAAGACATCTCTGTTGCGTAACAGCATACTCCTCCAGGCCTCTGTCCACTTGCAAAATTGAGACTCTGCAGCCAATGAGCAATCGAGGCTCACTTCCCTCCCTCAGTCCCTGACAGCTTCCACTCCACAGCTCTCCGAAGTTAACTGCTGTTAGCACTTCATGTAAGTAGACTCAGACAGAATGTTCTTTCACATGTGGCTGATTTTCATGAACTACATCTGGACTCAACCAAAGCCTACGCTGCCAGGCCGTCCTGTGAGGTGAAGAACTTTCTCAAGCCTTGGGTCAGAGGATTTGTAGTTTTCGAGAAAAGGCTCACCCGTGTGCAGGGGATACCTAGAGTAACTGGCTCACTGCGTGTGCCCCACCCCCCAACACCGCCCATCAAATGCACCCTCTGTGAGCACAGCCTCGTGAGCCAGATTGCTGTGTGGACGCCATTGACAAACCCAGGCTGCCCAGAACCCAGAACAGTATGTGATGCCCACTTCAAGGGGGGGTTATTTTTTTTTTTTAATTCTTTCCCCCTTCAAGGAAGGAGTAAGAGCTAAAGCTGCTGGTTAAAAACACACTTAGATGGGTCAGCACTGGGTAGGCATGTGCACATCTGTTCTTAACAGGTTTCAGCTGAAAATATACCTAGATCTGTTTATGTGGAACCAGCTAAACATGATAAGATTACAACTTGGAGGGTAAGGATGGAGTTAGGAGTCAGGGGGCGGGGCGGGAGGAAAAAAATCCCATCCACACTCAGTCTGTGTACTTTTTCCTCGCACTTAACCACAGATGTGTTGACTGGGCCGGATTTGCTGTGAAATTTAAAAGCCAAAATGGTTCAAGATTAGTCGCAGACAAATTCAAGATGTTCCCACAGCTTTTCTGCAGCTCAGCTCCTGCCTCACCTCCCATGTGAGCCCAGGAGGGGACTACGGTCGGGATGCCTCTTGAATTTTGAGTTCTGGCCCATGAGAAAGACAGATGCTAGCTACTCACACAAGGAGGACACAGACCACCTTAAGCAAACAACTCAAAAATAGTGGGGAGCTTGGCGGGGGAGGGGGAGGATTTCCTTTGGGTCAGGTTTCAGCTCATAGTTGACATATTCTATTGGTCGTAAGTCTGTGGCAAGAAGATCACTGTAGTAGGAGCATGTGGGTTCACCTTATGGCAGATAGGAGAGAGGGAGGAGAGGGAAGGGGAGGGGGAAAGATACAGAGACAGAATAAGGGGCTTGGTTTCCTTCACCTCCCACTAATGACATCAAATTCTGTACCCATCAGAATTATACTCATGGATTAGGCCATAACCTTCAATCAACCAATAACTGGTGGTTTGGCTCCACCAGCCGAGGCCTGAAATTTCGACACAGAAGTCTTACGGAGACATTTTTATATCCAAATCATTACAAACACCAGTGCCCCCACCCCCTGCCCCAGGAAGGGCTGGCATGCACAGAGGCGTGTGTCCTTTTGCAGGCTCTGTGTTCGCTCAGGGTCTTTTGACTTTGGACCTACAGCTACAGACTGAAGCTGCACTGTCACCTCCAGCACAGAGCTGAGCAGACAGTCTGGGATGATCTCTTAGGGCCCYGGTACTCTAGCAAACGGCTAAGGGTGGCTTCAGCAGACTAACACCAGGAGGAAGTAAACCCTGTGGTCTACTTCTTTGAGTTTTGCCGAGATGGAAATCACTGGATTTTTACATGATGACTCCAGTGATGAAGGCAAATTAAAACCGCAGCCCTGCTGTGGCTTTGGAGCTCCTCACAGATCTATTGGTATCTCCACAAGTGGGAGAAAGAGGCTTTGTTGGCTTTGCCTGCTCAGGGTTCTGCCCAGCAAGATTCCCATTCCCAGTGCAGGAAGGGCTCATCTTAGGTGAAAGGTGTCACAGTTTAGTACCCTTCTCCATTTTCCCTCTGAATGCCATCAGACTCCATATCTTCACTCCATGGCTTGAAACTTGCACTCATCTGGAGCCGTCTATCCATAATGTAGCTCTACAAATTGATATCAGTCTATAAAACGCACCACAGGATCCAGAAATAACTGTCACATAGCCTCAGAAACAATCAGCTGAAATTGACATCTGAGAACACACCTCCTCCTGCATGCCCCCACCCCCACCCCCGGCTGGGGGGTGGGGAGAGGCTGTGACTGGTAAGGGCTTCATTCCCAATGGGCCTCATRCTGTGAGCACTCACCTAGGTTAGTTCATCAAAAATCACTTCTTTTAATAAGCAGTCCACAGGAAGACAATTATGTATGGCAGTTTCATTACACAGGAAGTTCTAGAACAAAAAACCCATCACCCACAATTCTGTGACCTATTAGATGATACAGATTTTTAATTAAAAAACATTAACATGTTAAATTGAYRGCAAGGAGAGTACTTGCTGCTCCAAAGTGTTAGAAACCAGGAAGGCAAAATATGGCTGGCARACTGTTTGAACTGTGCAGTGTGCCTTAACATTTGTCATCTGTGGCTTTTTGTCTGAGGCTTTCCATTCTGTTTGTTTTTTAAGACAAGTTCTTACTGTAAGGCCCTGACTGGCCTCCGATTGGCARCAATCATCCTGCCTCTACCTCCCAGATGCYGGGATCACAGGGACACATACTGTGTGYGCACACTTTAGTTTTGGTAGAGCAGGATCTAAGCTGTCCACATCCATAGGAAGGAGGATAGTGAGACTCAGGAAGGGAGCTTTCTTTCTCTCTGAGTAAGTCCAAAGCACACCCTGAAAGAGGACCCATAGTTTACCCCCCAATGGCTACTGCCCCATAGTTATCTGCCCCCCCCCCCATGGCTACTGCCCCAAGTAGTCCAAGAAAAGCCCTTGAAAGGAAGCTTTTGGTTTGTTTGTTGTTTTCTGGGCAAGAAACTTGATGTTATTTCCAGTCAATTAACTTAAGAAAGCCTCTTCACTGGGCCCGATAAATGGAAACATAGTCTTCTGAAAGCATCGGCTGAACAGTCTAATGATAGGCAATGCTGTTCAATCAAGCCAGCCTAAGTCTAAGAGCTCTGGCTTCTGCACTGATACATTAACAGAATAGGAATGCCCAAGCGCTCCAAGCCAGTTCACACACTAGTTTCAGAAAGATCTTCTAGAGCTGATGAGCATTCCACAGCCTCTCTGTACACACTCCTGGGTCATGCTGTGTCAGATCATACCCCTAAGTTCTTTAAAAGAGTAGGCACTTTGCCTCAACCACAGGGCACTGAGCTGTGCCCTCTGGGGAAGATGCTGGCTTGTGTCCAAGGAGGAAGTAGCTGCCTGGGTCTTGAGAGCCCACAAGAGCCAGCTTTACACCTGGAGCTGAGACTAGACTCCAGGGTGCTAAGTGAGGCCGGCTACTTGTCCTGAAGGATTTGGGTCTTGGGATGCAGATTGTCGGTCCCACTGCATGGGAGCGAGGCGACTGCTTCTGTCCTGAGTGGGGTGGGAGGGCGTGGGGGCGGCCCGTAGAGTTAACCACTGGCTAGAAGAAAGCCTCTACTTCTAAGGAAGAGACCGTTCTGAGACCAGCTCCAGCCTTGCAACTGCACAATGCTGAGGCCAGACTGGGTCAGTGTATGGGAGTGAGCCACAGCTGAGATCGTGGGGAAGGTTCTGGAGTGATAATCCAGGACATAAGGTGAGTTCAGGTCTCAGAACACAAATGACACTTGCTTATAATTTCAGTACTGGGGAGGGAGAGGCAGGTGGATCCCAGGGGCTCACTGGCCAGCCAACCTGGCCCACTTGTCCAATGAGAAAACTTGGCTCAAAAAACAAACAAAACAAAAACAAAAACAAACAAACAAAATAACCAAAATAACCACGATGGTTAGTACTTAAGGATTGATGCCTGAGGCTGTTCTCTGGCTTCCACGTAACACACACGTGTAGGACACAGACTGTGTATGTATATACATATACAGACACACACGTGATGCCTTACACACACACACACACACACACACACAAAAGACACAAAATCACTGCTGGGTCCCCTGCTGGACAGCCGAAGAGGGATGCAGTTGGCACATTTCCGAAAGTCCAGGCTTGACCGCATCATATTCTAGTTCACAYGGATTCCTGACTGTACCTTGAAGTACCAGTCGGTGGACCACTCCCTCATTACCGTACCCATATCTTCCTCACTGTGTCAAGGTCAGGGGGTGAGCCATGAAAGGCCCCCAGCTCACAGCAGGTACTCAGGTAGCATAAGTCTGGGTTACTCTTTCTGGGAAAACATGCACAACTCCTCTGAGGAACAG
>BDUI01013043.1:11103-24138 GCA_002335545.1 Apodemus speciosus | reverse complement strand
GTATAGACATGTTCAGAGCAAGGCAGGCAGCAGTGGCAACACGTGGCTGTGCTCCAGTGTTCATCCAGGGACCTGGGTTCCTTCTATCTTGTCCTTCTATCTGCTTCCTTTCACTCTAAAGCCTATATGATCAGGGAAAAGGGGGAGGTAATGTTGCTTGTAAAGGATACGACTGATGTGACCATATTACGTGTTGTTACTCGTTAGTTCTGTGCCTGTTCATGGCCTTTATTAGCTCCCAGGGGCTGGTATGGGGGCCCAGGTTCTCTTCTGAATGTGGGTAGTCCTCTCCCTTACGTCAGCAGAAGGGAGCAGTAGGTCCAAAGGCACATGGGTAGCTTTTGCCGCTTCCTCTGATTCCTTATCTCTTGCCTTTCCTCGGCCTCCCTGACTTGCGTTCTTTTCTTCCAGGGGTCCCTCTTAAACCAATGCTGGCTCATCCCACTCGGGGTGTCAGTGAGGTCCTGAAACGCTTTGAGGAGGTCGACTTCACCTGCGAGTATAAGTACGATGGGCAGCGGGCACAGGTATGGGTCAGTGCAGCCCTTCCTATATTAGGAAGGTACTTAGTATAGGTCCTAAGTGACACGCGCACACAAACACACACACACACACACACACACACACACACACACACACACACACACTTACTTTAAATAGAAGTTTAAAAAAAAAGGAAAAAAAAGATGGGGGATGACGGGCACAGGTTATAGGTATAAGAAAACTTTAGGTGATTTGCTCACATCTATGTAGCAGCTCTTTGAACTTCTCAATCTGAGGGAAGGTGAGATCTGAAGACAGTGTCACATAGGAAGGACTTGCTTGATTTCCTCTTCCTTCTGKGATGGTAGATACATGTTCTGGAAGGCGGAGAAGTGAAGATCTTCAGCAGGAACCAGGAAGACAACACAGGAAAGTATCCTGACATTATCAGCCGAATCCCCAAGGTGAGCATCCGCCTGCTGGGCTGCAGTACAGCCCCCTCTGCACCGGCCTGGTTCTGTGGGGGTGGGTTTATTAGGAGGAGTCTGGAAAATTTATATCTGCATATAACAAACTTGGCTTCAGTGTTGCCTGAGAAGATGTTGCTTATTTCTCTGATCTGGAGGCAGGTATAGGCTGATCTGACTCCACTGTCTTTGGTTGGCCAGCTCTTCATCCTCACTTTTGTCTCCCCATATCTACCACATTCCAGACAGAAACAATGAGAAAGAGGGGTTTAGGCTTATGTCCCACCCAGCCCACTACCCCTACTGTGGGTACTGTCTAACAAAGGTTCCTATGAATGACTTTAGTAGAATCCTGGATCAGGCTGGAGTCTGTCCAGTGGTGAGGCTGAGAGAGGATCTCAAGGACACTGGCCTCTGAGCAGCTGGAGCTTTACAAGTAACTCAGGCAGAACAGGGCTGGGCCTTAGGCCAGGGGTTTCTTTGTACCTTGTGGATATTGGGAATTGAACCCAGATCCTCTGCAAGAATATCACTCTTAACCACTGAGCACATCTTAGCTTTGCTGCATCCCAGAAGTGGCCTTAAGCAGTATGCCCATTCTTATTCAGATGTATTGATTAGGCCTCTGCTGTGTGCCATAGCCAGGACTTGCTGCCTTCATTAGGGATGGGCAATGTGGACTCTGAAGAAGAGGTCCAATATCCGTGACTGAATAAGAACCATAACTGTGGCTGAGAGACTGCTCAGTGGTTAGAACACTAGTCTAGAGTCTTAACCATGAGAAACTGGAGGTGTGGCTTAGTAGCAGTACATTTGTCTTGTGTGTACCAGTGAGGAGCTGAAAGAATGACTCAGTGATAGATGTTGCCTTGAAAACACCATTGCGTTACTGGTAGCATGGCTCAGTGGTAGAGCGTCTGCCTGACAAGTGCTACCCGAGACCCTGTGTGAAATCCCTAGTCCTAGTGAGGAAAAAGCAATGCTCCTAAAGCATATAGCTAGCTCTGGGATGCAGTGTGAAAGGCAGTTCTGGCATTGTGCCTGGGAAAAGAGGCTTTCCAGGGAAGACACAGGCAAGGGAGTGGGGAGGAAGACAAAGCAAAGCAAAGCAAAGGCTCAGTGCTATGAGATGCCTGTCCCTTAGAGACACAGAATACCTGCTGCTGTGTCTGGTCTGTGGYACCAAATGGCAAGTCATCAGGAAACCTCATGTACTTTGATGAGGACTCTTATGTCTTGCTGAGGTCAGCTGTGGTTTGTGAGAGCAGTGGCAGGGTAAAGGAATTCATTGGCCTGCTTCTGTCTTTTGACCTCTTCCTTTTGTAGATTAAACACCCCTCAGTCACATCTTTCATTCTGGACACCGAGGCTGTGGCCTGGGACCGGGAAAAGAAGCAGATCCAGCCATTCCAAGTGCTCACCACGCGCAAGCGCAAGGTAGCATYGACCCATACACTTATGGAACAGTGCCACACTTTTGTTTCTTTCTCCCCAGTCCTGACTTTGGGGTCCTACTTGGTTCTCTAAGGGGCAGAATGAATCTGGATGTGGATCTCCTAGCTTTGGCAAAGTGTCCAAGCCACCACGTTCTTATCCCAGCATCCCAGTTAGAGAAGATACAAGGGTCCTTTTCTTGTGTCTGTCATTTCACTTTGAAAGCCCTATTGGGGAATTCACATTTCTTCTACCTCAGCTGGCTTTCTTTTTATATTTAGTTGGCTAGAATTCTTGGCATCTTTTCATCATTAGCTAGAAGGGAGATTGGAAAGCAAATCATATGTGAAGGAGAATGAAGTCAGGATTTCCCAAGAGCCATCCTCACCTAGGGCTTATGCTTGCAGCATTGCTGCCTCCTAGGCAGTGTGACCGTAGCTGGGGTCGGAGTGAGGAGTGAGGGTCAGCCTGAGACATGATGAGGTAGGGCACAGCGTGCCACCTCCCCTCTCCCTCATGCCTGGTCTTTTATTCTGTTCCAACTAGGAGGTCGATGCATCGGAGATACAGGTGCAAGTGTGTCTGTATGCTTTTGACCTCATCTACCTCAACGGAGAGGTAAGTTCTGCTTTGTGACAGGTGGCCATAGGGTGGCAGGTTGGAGTGAGCTTAGAGCTGCCTATCTGGATTCTGTTTCTGATTCTACCCCAACATTGAGCTGGGAGGTCATGCTCAGGGAGTGGCTTGTGGACTCTGGAGGCCAGAGGCTGTTTGGAGGTATGGAGGTGTAGCACAGGAGTAGACTACCTCCTTGCCTTACTCTCAAGGCCCCTAGCTTTATTTGCAGAACACTAAAAAGGGAATTATAAATGCTATTTGGGTGTATTGGATATACTGATTTTTAATGAATTAAAAGGTCTTTAAATTGGGTGTATTGGATATATTGATTTTTAATGAATTAAAAAGTCTTTAAATTTCAARTTTCTGTATCACAAATATCAAGAAGTGTGACCTACTCTTCCTTTTTCCTAAATAGAAACTCTTTAAATAGAGTCCTCAAGTACATTTTATCAAACTGGGGGTGTTGCTCAGTGGTAGAGTCCCTGCCTAGAATCCCCCAATAGGGGATGGAGGCATGGCTCAGGTGTTCTACCTGCCTAGAATCCCCTCATGAACGGCTGGGGCTCAGAAGTAAAGAATGTACCCAGGATTTATGAGACCTGATGTCTCATTAATATCTCTAGTCTCTAGTATCTGCTTTTAAAAGAAAAGAAAAGAAAAGAAAAGAAAAGATTAAGGGTCTTGAGACTGATAAGTTTGAAAATGGTCACTTAGGGTATTAGAAATCATTCTYACCTCAGCCTGGTGAGAAATCATCCTGTGTGCTTATGGGGTTGGGCTGAATGATGAGATCTCTCACTTTTCCTTTCTCCTCTTTCTGCTTCTCTCTTGATGTCTTCTGTCTGATCAGTGCCAGTCAAATCTCTGTACTGGTCCAGATCTGCATTTGTTACTAGGCCATCAGAAGTGACATTCTATAATGTCCTGACTAACTGAGCCACAGAGCACAGATTGTTTCCACCAAACAAATGAGTTTACCTTAGAGAAGAAAGGTGAGCAGAGGCTAGCCTTCCCATGGGTATATGACATCAGGTTATATCTGTCTTGTCTGCATATATAAAGTTTATGTGTGTGTGATCTGGCCTCAGCCTTCTAAGTTAGCGAGCAGACACCACCCCTTACTGAAGGACCTTAGCATGTATGAACTTTGGTATCTGGGGCAGGGCTTCCATAGATATTGAGGGACCATTGCATTGACTAATGTGTTTCTCACTTAGAAGGTGATTTCCAGTACTTCATTAGCATAGTGAAGATCCTGTTGGATATGTATGTGAACTTCATGGTCCTAATCCTTGTTGGGTGGGGCTAAAAATATTAGAACTGGGACCTGTGGGATGGCATTCAGCATGTAAACATGATTGACAGTGAAGCTTCATGACATGACTTCAGTCCCTGAAATCTATGTGAAGATGGATGGAAAGAAGTGACCCTACAGAATTATATGACCTCCATATGCATGCCATGCCATACCCATACCTACATACTATCATAAACAAACGAATAATAAGTAAAAACGAAATTATAACTTTACAAAGTATTTGTCTGACACTAGGAAGATGATGGCTCCCCACTAGATAATTCTGAGTTCAGCATGCTAGTGGAGTCTGYCTTTCTAATTCCTTCATCTRTGGTTAAAGCTCTAATACAACAGTTCTGTGGACTGTTGGTTCCTCCTTCCCCAAGGCATTCTGCCCCAAGGGGTTCTGTAACCACATCATTATGTGTGACCCTTGTGTATGCTGTTAAGGTCTGGACTTGTACCGTTTTTGTTTCTTAAGTGTTGTCTACTTTCTTTCCTCATAGTCCCTGGTTCGCCAGCCCCTGTCTCGACGCCGGCAGCTGCTCCGTGAGAACTTCGTGGAGACAGAGGGTGAGTTTGTCTTCACCACTTCCTTGGACACCAAGGACATCGAGCAGATTGCTGAGTTCTTGGAGCAGTCAGTGAAGGGTGAGTGTAACTACTCTTCTCTCCTGGGTTTGAAGCTTTGCTGTACCTGTGCTGACCATGTTCCCGTCTCCCAAACCCTGAGATTTGCCTGAAATCCTGCCTGCTTATGTCTTGTGAGCCACTGCTTCCTTAGTCAGGCTTCCACGTTTCCTACAGACTCCTGTGAGGGCCTGATGGTGAAGACCTTGGATGTTGATGCCACCTATGAGATCGCCAAGAGGTCACACAACTGGCTCAAGGTGATTCTGGCCTCTGCTTGGCCTTCCCAGTGTGGCTGTCTATCCCTACTGTGCACAGTCTCCWTCTACTCCCTAATGAGTGTGGGCTCCCATTATATGATTCTACCCCAGTCAATGTCCTCCTGAAGTAAAGCGTAGTTAATGGCTCTTCCAGGAACTCACTGTGAACTTCCTAGCCTAAGCCTTAGGGATATTATGGTGAGGAAGCCAARTCTGGTCTTTATGTCCCCTGTCCTTGTGTCCTTGTTGCATGAGGTATAGAAAGGAGAGGCTTCTGGGTTGTGTCCAGGGTAACCTGCCTCTAATGAGCTCATGGAAAGAGCCAGCTTGGTTAGAGTCTTGAGAGGGTCCTGGGTAGTTCAGAAGAGTTCTCTGGAAGTGACATCTGGGCCCAGTAATGGACAGCAGGAAGGGGTGGATTATGTGAGGGGGTAGAGTGGATGGGCAGGAGAGCCGCAGGTGCAATGGGCTAGAGGTGGAGTAGGCTTACAGAGTGAACAGGGGAGGTCAAGGGAGCAGGCTGTAAGACTGTAGCACCTTGGGCCTTGTGAGATGAACTGGATTCTTTTCAAAAGGTTTCAGGAAGCCCGGAGTATCTTAGTGAAAGTCATATGATCCTGTTGTCATTTTGCAGGGGTCCTCTGGCTGCTTTTTAGAAAATAAGCCAGTTTGGGCAGAAATGTGGGAAGTGGGGAAATGTTTTCTAGCACAAGATGACAGATGGAGGCTCTTGGGAGCTGTGCAAGCCAGTCCTACTGCATTTTTTCTTTTCCTTTGTTCTGCTCTGTTTCTCCTGTCTAGAATCAGGTCATTGTGTACAAACCTTTCCTGCCTTAGCAATAGTTCACTCTTGTACCCATAATCATAAGTGCCTGCATGGCACTCTGCTGGTACTTCATAAGTATTTCTTGAGTGGATGGTATACTGGCTGGTTTTGTGTGTCAACCCGACATAAGCTGGAGTTATCGAGGAAGGAGCTTCAGTTGGGGAAGTGCCTCCATGAGATCCAGCTGTGGGGTATTTTCTCAATTAGTGATCAAGGCGGGAGGGCTCCTTGTGGGTGGTGCCATTCCTGGACTGGTAGTTCTAGGTTCTCTAAGAGAGCAGGCTGGGCAAGCCAGTAAGAAACATCCCTCCATGGCCTCCGCATCAGCTCCTGCTTCCTGACCTGCTTGAGTTCCAGTCCTGASTTCCTTTRGTGATGAACAGCACCATGGAAGTGTAAGCTGAATAAATCCTTTCCTCCCCAACTTGCTTCTTGGTCATTGTGTTTGTGCAGGAATAGAAACACTGACTAAGACAGATGGGTAAGTGTGAAGGAATGGGTTGAGTGAGTTAACATTGGCTATTTGGGAATTGAAAGAGGAAAACAAGGTGATTTCCAAGCTGGGTGTGTGGTCCATATTATAACTCCAGCATTTTGAAGGCTGAGGCAGGAGGAACCAGATTCCAGCTCAGCCTGAGAAGATGAAAGGTGATGCTCCTTACACACCTCTAGCTCATTTATTCTGCTTCAAACTGAGAAGCACTTTTTCCTACAGCTTCCCMTGAGCCTTTCTTCTCTTCCTCAAAGCTCCTAAATACCAATCTCGAGTAGCCAGTTCCTATTTGCCCTTCTGCCCCTCTCATTCCTTACTTCCCTCCTCCAGCTGAAGAAGGACTACCTTGATGGTGTSGGCGACACTCTGGACCTTGTGGTGATTGGTGCCTACCTGGGCCGGGGGAAGCGGGCTGGCCGGTATGGGGGCTTCCTGTTGGCTGCCTACGATGAGGAGAGTGAAGAGCTGCAGGCCATATGCAAGGTCCTGGGGACTGGGTGCTGGTCACAGAATTGGGAGGGATGTAATTCTACTCTGGGATGTAGCAGTCATCATGCATGTGCAGGTTCACTCAACTGAATAAATGAGTGACATTTTACATGTTTACTTATGTGATCAAGTGGCTTGCAATTTGTCATATTTTGGAGCACTAGTATGTTACCATGTTACAATATTTATCTAGAATGGAGTTTTAAGAGCACTATTGTTATGATAGAAGGCAAGAAATAATAAGGCTATTAATACAGATAGCACCTGTCTAGTTAGAAACATACATAAGCAGTTACAGGTAGCTGCCAGCACAGACTATTACTCCACTCATTTATCGTTGCCTTGGTAATGTTAAGAGTAGGACAGGTAAGTGGTGGTGCAAGCCACTTGGGAGGTAGGGAGTTATAAGGTCACTGCCACCCTGGGATGAAGCTGGGAATGTAGCCCAGCAGCACAGTGAGGGGATGGGGGTGTGACTCAGTGGTACCTCAGATCTTGCCTGTGTGCTGCTCAATGTTGAAGAGCGTCAAAAGAGGAGAGTGAATTTTTTTTTTTTAAGCAAAGGACAGTACATAAAAAGTACAGCTTTTCAGGGAAGGGAATTGTGGGTGATAGCTCAGTAGCATTGCTCCACTTCATCTCAGGTGGCAGAAACAGGGTTAGGTGCTGGATCAGCTGGCCAGATGAACTTCTAATCTGCCATTTTCTCCTGCAGCTGGGAACTGGATTTAGCGATGAGGAGCTGGAGGAACATCACCAGAGCCTGCAGGTGGGCCCTGTGACCGCCCGCCCAGTGCTTCTCACCACACTTTGTGCAGGGCTCTGGCTTCATGGCATTCCAGAACACCCAGGTTCAGCTACTTCATGGTGATGCTATTCAAGGGACTGCATGTCCCAGCCCAGCACACATGTGGCCATTGGGTTCTGGTAGTTTTTCCCTGAGAAGTGCCATGAGACTCTAGAGAAGGATGGTCTTTCTTAGTGGGCTTAGGCATTTTAGGGTGTGAAACTCTGCATTGTGTGTGTCGATATCTTGAGGTTTGACCCCCTCTCTGTTCCATTTTTGGAAATCTCTCTGCTGTTTCCCAGGCTTGCGCTTACCCCTCAAAAACTTTTCCCCTCCTTGTGTGTTGTGTCTTTGTCTTATGTCTCTGTCTCTCTCTACTTGTTGCTCTATTTTTAGTATCCCTCTCAGTCCCAGTGTGTCTCCTTCCTTTCCCCATTTCCCTTTGATATTCCTTGTCTAGCTTTTTGACTTTAAGGACTGCTCCATTTTCTTCTCTCCTCTCATCCCTAATCTCCATCCCCCTGAGCCTTGGCCCTGGCTTTGAAATTTAGACTCATTTCCTCTGCTCACTGCAGGCCCTGGTATTGCCTACCCCACGCCCCTATGTGAGGATTGATGGGGCAGTGGCCCCAGACCACTGGCTGGACCCAAGTGTTGTATGGGAGGTGAAGTGTGCCGATCTTTCCCTATCTCCCATCTACCCTGCTGCACGGGGCCTGGTGAGTTCTGGGGTCTGGGAAGGACTCTTGAAGGGAAGGACGGCAGAGGTGATGGGGAGAGATCTTGGGATGTGCTGTTCCTGTATACTAATCAAAAACCTTGAATATATTGGGATGTCATATCATTCTCAGCTATAAAAGAAGACAGTGGCATTGTCCTCTTTGGTAGCATCTCACCTTCGTCTCCAAAGTAACTTGAGAACCCAGACTTAAAAGAAAGTTCAGCATGCCTCACCGGTGTTTCCTTCATGACTGAAGTTACTCAGAATTAGTTGTCATAGTACCAAGTTTTGCAATTCCATGGCTAATGTCCATATGTCAGAACAGATCAGTGATATAGTCTTGGTGGCTCCAGCATTCATTGAGCAGCACACAGGAGATAGTGCCACTGAACTTAAAGGGCCTTTGTGCCTGTCCTAAAGCTTGGCTGGTATGTACTTTCTGAGTAGAAACAGACTTTTATTTTGCCAAGTGGACCTCTTAGGTTTTTGCTGTTGTTGGTTTTTAGGGTTTTCTTGCNTTTTGGAAATCTCTCTGCTGTTTCCCAGGCTTGCGCTTACCCCTCAAAAACTTTTCCCCTCCTTGTGTGTTGTGTCTTTGTCTTATGTCTCTGTCTCTCTCTACTTGTTGCTCTATTTTTAGTATCCCTCTCAGTCCCAGTGTGTCTCCTTCCTTTCCCCATTTCCCTTTGATATTCCTTGTCTAGCTTTTTGACTTTAAGGACTGCTCCATTTTCTTCTCTCCTCTCATCCCTAATCTCCATCCCCCTGAGCCTTGGCCCTGGCTTTGAAATTTAGACTCATTTCCTCTGCTCACTGCAGGCCCTGGTATTGCCTACCCCACGCCCCTATGTGAGGATTGATGGGGCAGTGGCCCCAGACCACTGGCTGGACCCAAGTGTTGTATGGGAGGTGAAGTGTGCCGATCTTTCCCTATCTCCCATCTACCCTGCTGCACGGGGCCTGGTGAGTTCTGGGGTCTGGGAAGGACTCTTGAAGGGAAGGACGGCAGAGGTGATGGGGAGAGATCTTGGGATGTGCTGTTCCTGTATACTAATCAAAAACCTTGAATATATTGGGATGTCATATCATTCTCAGCTATAAAAGAAGACAGTGGCATTGTCCTCTTTGGTAGCATCTCACCTTCGTCTCCAAAGTAACTTGAGAACCCAGACTTAAAAGAAAGTTCAGCATGCCTCACCGGTGTTTCCTTCATGACTGAAGTTACTCAGAATTAGTTGTCATAGTACCAAGTTTTGCAATTCCATGGCTAATGTCCATATGTCAGAACAGATCAGTGATATAGTCTTGGTGGCTCCAGCATTCATTGAGCAGCACACAGGAGATAGTGCCACTGAACTTAAAGGGCCTTTGTGCCTGTCCTAAAGCTTGGCTGGTATGTACTTTCTGAGTAGAAACAGACTTTTATTTTGCCAAGTGGACCTCTTAGGTTTTTGCTGTTGTTGGTTTTTAGGGTTTTCTTGCTGTGTAAGATAACTGGTTGGCTACTAAATGCCCTCATCTGTGATTCTAGTCAGATGCTGTACCGAGTTAGTCCCTCAGCCCCTCATTCTATGTAGGGGCTCTACCCATAAGCCACACTGCCAGCCCCTCACTGGGGGATTCTAGGCAGGGGTCTACCACTGAGCCATACCCCCAGGCTCTCACTAAAGAATTCTAGGCTGGTGCTCTACCACTGAACCACACCCCAGTTCCTCATTGATGGATTCTAGGCAGGGGCTTTACCTCTGAGCCATGTCCCTTCACTGAGGTGTTGTTGCTTCGTTATACCCCTCTTCCATGCCCCCCCCCCCCCCCCCCCCGTGTTATTTTTGTTATCTTTGTTTGTTTATTTAGAGACAAGTTCTCATTAACACACACAGGTCTTGAACTTGAAATTCTGCCTCATCTTCCTGAGCACCTGGGATTACAAGCAAGTTCTACCAGGCTTGGTTTATCTCAGTTTTTTAAAAATATTTTTTTATGTTTTTAATACTTCCTATACAGTAGAGAGCCAGGACCCTTGGCACCAAGTTCAAGGAGCTTCCTTTGTCCTCCCTTAATGACTCACTTATAGTTGAATAACTGGCATATCACCTATGTCAGCCTCACAGAAATGCCAGTCTTTGTTCATAGATGAGAAAGAGAGAGCATCGCAGAGAGCTGTGGTAACTGCTGCTTGGCTCCTGAAAGCTGCTATTTAACATTAAATCCCTGACTGCTTTTTAGCAATCATGGTTATCAGGATGCTAACAACATAAGTAACTATAGAATCTTGTATTTTCTGAGTATTATAGTACATCAGGTACCATGATTTCAAATATGTTGACACCTTCTTTAACCCTTATGGCCCATTGCTCAGCCCCACTGAGCTAAGGCCCAGGTCAGGAAAGAAGAGATCAGATTACTGCAGTTGGAGCCCACAGAGTCCCTCCCCTACTACCATCCTCTCCCACAGGTGGACAAAGAGAAAGGGATCTCTCTTCGTTTCCCTCGGTTCATTCGTGTCCGTAAAGACAAGCAGCCAGAGCAGGCCACTACCAGTGACCAGGTGAGGCCCTGGGTAGAGGGTTGGTTCTGGCCACGAGCTATAGAGATGGGAGTTAACTGGGGATCTACTGATACTCCCTCCTCTCCAACTTTTCTCAGGTTGCCTCTTTGTACCGGAAGCAGAGTCAGATTCAGAACCAACAAAACTCAGACTTGGAATCCGACATTGAAGACTATTAACCTCCTGCTTTCCTGGGCCTGGGGTGGAGGTTGAGGGAACATGGGTATTATTGGATTGGTGGTGTTGACTGGTGTGTGTAGAGTCACAGGGGTGAGATCCTGGGGCTGGGATGCTTCATTTTCATCAATAAATGACTTGTCCGATGCCTACTTGGTAAGGAGGTCTACATTGAGCTCTGTGGCATCGCTCTGAGCTCACACAGGTATAGCATGCCAGGTGTTGGACAGTTTCCCTGCAGTCTGGCAGCCTCCAGCYACTTGTGCTKTGGAACACTCAAAACATGACTATTGCCACTTAGGACTAGAACAGTTCAGTTTACTTTAAATAGTCACATGTTGTCAGTGCTAGGCAGTGGATAGCAGCAGCTTTCATGGTTTAGCTTCTTTGAACTCTCAGCACTCTGTCAGGTTGACATTATTAGCTCTCTTTTGCAGATATAGATGAAGGCACAGAAACTGCCAGCACCCTCRCCAGGAGCATCAACACTTACTCCAATCTAGTAGCTCTGCTGACAGTCATTCCCACATCTTTCTAACAAGGTCCCCATGCTCTTGGGAGAGAGTGGTGCAGTACCTAGGTGTGTGGTTCCCATTTGTACCACCTACTTACTGTCTTGTCACCAGACATCACCTCAATCTTCAGAATAGCATTTCAGCCATCACTCCACAAGATCAGGAAGTGACAGCAGCTGCCTTGCTTATGGCTGTGCCCCAAAAATAATGTCTAGTGTACGGCAGGTGCTCTGAAGTACTACCTGAGTGCCAGCCTCCTTTGGCACATGACCAGAGACTAGGCATCACTGCTAGTGATAACCCCAGTGTCTCTTTCCTTCTTTTGTGTGCTTCAGTCTTCACAAGGGKTGCAGATAGCACTAGYCAGTCTGGTCCCATGAAGGTCACCTGAGGTTGGAGAAAACACAGACAGGTTGGAAAACTCTAGCAGATGTGATAGAAAGGCCCCTAAAATGATGGGGAGAATGTTCTAGAAAGCCCTGTTTTCTYGAGATGGTCCCTGAAAGAATTGGGCCCTGGCAGCTTTCTAGAGATCTGTAGCAGCTTTCTGGCCATCAGCTGGAAGAGATGGTCCGGTAGGGTAGGGTAGACAGCCAGGCAAAGCCCCAGGTCTGCACAGCTAGAGCCATTCTTGTGGGACATAGTAAACCTGCCTTAGTTAGGTTTTCTATTGCTGTGATAAAACAACCTTGACCAAAAGCAACATGAGGAGGAAAGGGTTTATTCCAGCTTATAGGTCTACATCAGTATTATTGAGGGAAGTCATCGCTGGACCTGGAGGCAGGAACTAATGCACAGGCCACAGAGGAAGTGCTACTTACTGGCTTYCTTCCTCTGGCTTGCTTGGCCTGTTTTCTTATAGCATCCAGAACTACCAGCCCAAGAGTGGCACTGCCCAGTTGGCCTTCTCATTAATCACCAATCAAGAAAATGCCCTACAGATTTGCCTACAGGCAACCTAATAGAAACATTTTGTCAAGGTTCTGTTTTCCCAGGTGAACACTACTTTGTGTTCAGTTGACATAGAAGCTAGTCCCCATAAAGCAGTTGTCCTGGGCCTGGGAGATGGCTCAGTCAGTGTTTGCTTTGTAAGTATGAAGACCTAAGTCCAATCTACCCCAGAACCCCCCAAGCCAGGCACAGTAGTTGAGGTGGTAGAGACAGCAGGATCTCTGGGTTTAGCTGAATAGACAGGTTCCAGATTAAGTGAAAGACCATACCCACCTCAAAAACAAAACAAAAAAACATACAATGCCTGATTAAGGAAGACACTTGACAGCATACCTA
>BDUI01013042.1:41870-59510 GCA_002335545.1 Apodemus speciosus | reverse complement strand
GATCTTGGAAGATCTGTTGGCTTATGTTATCACTGTCTTGACTTGTATTTTTGCAGCCTGACTGCCTGTTTTCTTGGTAGCCACATTGTGTTTTGACAGCTACTGCATGGAGATGCCTTGAGTTTCCTCCAGGGTTCTTTCCTAACCTGTATAACTCCCATGTCAAGGCGCTCACTGTAGGTTGCCAGGGCTTCAGTTCTTTGGCATTGCTAGCACCGTGTCTTGTGTGTGGACTGGTGAATATGTGCAAAGCTGCAGTAAGGAATATACTCAGGAAACTTAACGCCTCTCTGCTCTTTATAAGAATACTTAATTTTGTAAGGGAAAGTATTTGAAATGTAGATTCAAGTGGACAGGATATCAACAAGTAGAGCAAGTACCCTAAGCAATTTACCTAACTTCTGTTTTTCCAAATTGAACCACTTTGCCAAATTAGAAGAGCTAGAAGTAGTAAGAGTAAGAGCCTTTTGTCTTCTCTAAATCTTAGCTATGAGATCCCATGAATTATAGAACCTTGAGAGATAAGTATTGATTTATCGAAAGGACTCAACTGGATTAGGAGTCTTTAGATCCTTTTAATAATGTACAGATATTTTTATTTTGCGCTCATCTTTGAGAAAATATTTTGTGTTTAAAATATTTTATAAAATCACTTATTCTCCAGGAAGGATATACTAAGGATGATGGTATTCAAGTTAAAAGGTCATAATTATTATACTGTATCTCAGTATAAGCAGAGTCAGGAAAATTGTTGATGTGACAGGGAAGGTTKGAACCTAGTGGAGGCCTCCCCTTCTGAGGATGGGACTTTGATAAGGATATAAATGAATAAATAACTAAATTAATGGAGAAAATGATTTTCTAAGACCTTGGCATATAAATGGTTTTTTGTTTGTTTGTTTTCGAAGGTTTWTTATTATTATTATTAATGGCAGTGAAGGAATAGTGTATAAGCATGTATCAAATGACCATCTTGCTGAAAACAATTACAGCATTTAGATAAAGACATTAACAAAACAATTTGGTGTCAGACTGGAGAGTGTTCCAAAATATATATGAGCTACAGGGGACATATGCCTTGAAAGCCAGGCACCTTTGGGCCCCCACAGCCCATATTTCTTTGGTTTTAACTTTGAGAAGTATGTAGGAATATGAGTCAAGGTGTATCCAACTATCTTTTTACTAAGTTTGAAAATACTTTCAGGGATCACAGCTCTTGAAATTGAGAGACGTCTTGGAAATGAAGATCTACAGATTGTGAAGACAAGACTTATATTCAGAATTCCCTGACATCCTTTAGGACAAGATTSCAAACATCCCAGGGGAACTAAGCCAAGTTCATAGCCATTGAAACAGCAGTTTATAAAACTTGCTTCCTTCCAGGCTAGAGGGACATGGGTGAACGCCTAAGGTTTATTGTTAAAAGCCCAGGAATGACTGTATTTAGATTGTCACAAACAAAACCCAAACCGTAGGGTTTTATTTCTGGTTTTTGTGTTCTCTTTTATCGGGCTGTGTGGTTTTGAGGCAGTCCTGTGTCCTTCCTGTCACTATGGCTCAGCCGTGTAAGTAGACTAAGGAACTGTGGCATCTCCAGCACTGCTGTCCGTGCTCATAGTCTTCTGTGCTGCCTGTGAATGTTAGGATGTCATTTCCAGTTGTGTGATGGGAATTCCATTAACTCTTTATGTCACTTTCTGTGATATACTGTTTTCCACACATCAATTCTTCAGATTCGTGAGCTGGAAGATCTTAGCATGTTGAAGTGCTGAGCCTTCTTTAATCTCTACCTTTAGGGTTTATAGGTTTCTATTATAGAAATATTTCACTTTCCTTCCTTAGGC
This sequence comes from Apodemus speciosus, assembly GCA_002335545.1. Lineage (NCBI taxonomy): Eukaryota > Metazoa > Chordata > Mammalia > Rodentia > Muridae > Apodemus > Apodemus speciosus. Next base: position 57,666 of record BDUI01013042.1, on the reverse strand, counting down.
TTATTCTCACAGGTTTTTTTTTTTGTTCTTGTTGGATTTCCTCCCCTATAATGTAATTTTTCCACCTTGATTTCTTAACAAGTTTGTTGTTGGTATTTAGTGCTTAAAGTATACAACAGAACAAAAGTGTTTTCTGCTGGAGTCTTCAGTATTTGTTAAGAGTAGGTTCATATTGTCTGTAATTGGGGATAATTTGACTTCTTGGTTTACTGCTTATGGTTTTATTTTTTATGTCTCTCTTGCCTTGCTACCTAGCCACTGTTTTGAATAGTGTGTAGAGAGTAGACATTCTAAATGACTTTGTCCTGTGTCTGATCTTAAAGGTAATGGTTTTTTTTTTGTTTTGTTTTGTTTTGTTTTGTTTTGTTTTGTTTTTTTGGTTTTTCGAGACAGGGTTTCTCTGTGTAGTCCTGCCTGTCCTGGAACTCACTCTGTAGACCAGGCTGGCCTCGAACTCAGAAATCCGCCTGCCTCTGCCTCCCAAGTGCTGGGATTACAGGCGTGTGCCACCACGCCCGGCTCAAAGGTAATATTTTTATGATCTTTTTATTTGCTATAGTGTTGAGTGTATATTTGTTGTATATATCTCTATTTTGTTGAAATATATCCCTTTTCTTCCTAGTTCCTTCAGAGTATAGTTGTTGATGGATCTGTTTGGATAATCATATGATACCCTTTCCTGATTGTTTTCATGTGCTGTATTGTGTTGATTAATTTTCTTGTTGAATCTTCTTTGCCTCCCTGGAATGAAACCTTGACTTGATCATAGTCTGTGGTCTTTGTGAAGTAATGTTGAGTGTGTGTGTGTGTGTGTGTGTGTGTGTGTGTGTGTGTGTGTTGATATATATATATATACATATGCACATATATATGTATATTTATATATCACAAACGTTTCTTTTGAAATTATTTTTATTTTATGTGCACTGGTGTTTTACTTGCATTTATGCCTGTGTAAGGATGTTAATCCTTCAGTTACAGAGAGTTGTGAGCTGCCATTTGGATGCTGAGAATCCAGGTCCTCTGGAAGGACAGTCAGTGTTCTCAACTTCTAAGCCAACTTGACAGTCCTGAACTTTATTTCTTTAAATGCCATTCTCCATTTGAAGAAACTGCACTTTAAAGGAACTTGCTGGTCTAAAATGGGAATGTGCTCATTAAACCTGGAATATCTTAACATACATAACTGCAAAGAAACTACTTAGTATTGTAGAAATATCATTAGCCATTGGCATTTTATAAACAGTATTAAATGGTCACTCTCTACTTCTTAATGTTGGCATAGTACCAGCTGATTGAAAACTGGAAAACTTTGAAGACTTATTACTTGCCCTATATTTCCTATGTAAGGAGCACCAAGTGGTGTTTCTTTATATAATTAGTTCAGGCAGTGTTTGGGAAATGGAGAACTAGATTATTAGTATTTCTTGATTCAGTGAATTATTACCTAAGCAGGATGAATAGTAAAAATAATACACAAAACAGAAATAACCACAAACGTCTTGCCAAAGCTACTTACTGAGATTTCCTGCATCTTCTATGTTCATGACTGAAATTGGCATGTGACTTTTTTTTTCTAGGATACTCATGGTTGGTTTGGTAGTTTACGGTAGTTTTGATACTAGATGAGTACTGAAGCTGGTTTTATTCTTTTCCTATATTCTGGAGCAGTTTTAGGAATATTGATGTTGGCTCCTCCTCATAGGATTGGTAGAGGTCAGCAGCGAATCCTTCATAGGTTATTACTGCTACATCACTTTGCTTGTTATTTATCTATTTGAGTCATTTATATCAGCTTGATAAATTCGTTAAGTTGCTTGTTTCTTGAACTTCATCCATTTTTCCTATGTTTTACAGTTTTTGTTTCAAAGCCTCAGAATTGTAGTATTATCTGTTATATTATTCACCTTTTTGTCATGTTCAGTTTTATTTACTTTGATGGGTTTTTTTCCCTCTTTTGTTTAAGTTACCTTAGGTTTTATTGTTTATGTGTTTTTCACAAACCCGACTTTTTCTTAAATGGATTCTTTATATTTTCTTTCAGTCTCCATTCCAATAATTCCTGCCTAACTTTGTCATCTTTTGCATTTGACTTGTTCTTGTTTCCCTGAGATCTTGAGGTACCTTCAGCACTTAGCTGAACTCACTCACGTTTTATTTTAGACACTGACACAAATACATTTCGAAAAGTGGGATTGCTTCTATCCCATCACACATTTCTCACAGTTATGCTTTCAGTTTCTTGGATCATTCCCTCTCTCCCTTTTTTTTTAATCGGATATTTTATTTATTTACATTTCAAATGTTATCTCCTTTCCTTGTTTCCCCTCTGGAAACCCCCATTCAATCCCCACTCCTCTTGCATCTATGAGGATGCTCCCCCACCTACCCACTGACTCCTGCCTTCCTGCCCTCACATTCCCCTGCACTGGGGCATTGAGCCTTCACAGGAACAAGGGCATCTCCTCTCATTGATGTGTGACAAGGCTATCCTCTGCTACATAGGCCACTGGAGCCATGGGTCCCTCCTCGTGTACTCTTTGGTTGGTGGCTTAGTCCCTGGGAGCTCTGGTGGTGGTCTGGTTGGTTGATACTGTTGTTCCTTTTATGGGACTGCAAACCTTTTCAGCCCCTTCAGTACTTTCTCTAACTCCTCCAGTGGGGACCCCATGGTTGGCTGCAAACATCCGCCTCTGTATATGTCAGTCTCTGGCAGAGTCTCTCAGGATACAGCTATATCAGGTTCCTGTCCACAAGTATTTTGTTTGTTTGCTTGCTTGTTTTGTTTTGTTTTTTTTTTTTTTTCGAGACAGACTTTCTCTTTGTAGACCTGGCTGTCCTGGAACTAAGTCTGTAGATCAGATTGGCCTCAAACTCAGAAATCCGCCTGCCTCTGCCTCTCAAGTGCTGGGATTTAAAGTGTGCACCACCACTGCCCGTATTTGCAAGCATTTCTTGGTATTCCCAATAGTGTCTGGGTTTGGAGGCTGCATGTGGAATAGATCCCCAGGTGGGGCAGTCTATGGCTTTCAGTCCTTCACTCTCTGCTCTACACTTTGTCTCTGTATTTCCTCCTGTGGGTATTTAGTTCCCCCTTCTAAGAAGGACTGGAGCATCCATGCTTTGGTCTTCCTTCTTCCTGAGCTTCATGTGGTCTGTGAACTGTATCTTGGTTATTCCGATCTTTTAGGCTAATATCCATTTATCAGTGAATGCATACCATATGTGTTCTTTTGTGATTGGGTTACTTCACTCAGGATGATATTTTCTATTTCCATCCATTTGCCTAAGAATTTCATGAATTCATCGTTTTTAAAGGCTGACTAGCACTCCATTGTGTAAATGTACCACATTTTCTGTATCCATTCCTCTGTTGAAGGACATCTGGGTTCTTTCCAACTTCTGGCTATTATAAATATGGCTGCTATGAACATAGTGGAACATGTGTCCTTATTACATGTTGGAACATCTTCAGGGTATGTGCCCAGGAGTGGTATATCTGCTTCCTCAGGTAGTACTATGTCCAGTTTTCTGAAGAACCACCAGAAGGATTCCCCGAGAGGTTGTACCAGCTTGCAGTCCCACCAACAAATGAGGAGTGTTCCCATTTCTCCACATTCTTATCAGCATCTGCTGTGACCTTGTTTTCTGATCTTAACTATTCTGACTGGTGTGAGGTAGAATTTCAGGGTTGTTTTGATTTGCATTTCCCTGATGACTAAGGATGTTGAACATGTCTTTAGGTGCTTCTCAGCCATTTGATATTCTTCAGGTGAGAATGCTTTGTTTAGCTCTGTACCTCATTTTTTAATAGGGTTGTTTGGTTTTCAAGTCTAGCTTCTTGAGTTCTTTGTATATATTGGATATTAACCCTTTATCAGATATAGGGTTGGTAAAGATCATTTTCCAATCTGTTGGTTGCCGTTTTGTCCCATTGACAGTATCCTTTGCCTTACAGAACCTTTGCAGTTTTATGAGGTCCCGTTTGTCAATGCTTGTTCTCAAAGTATAAGTCATTAGTGTTCTGTCCAGGAACTTTTCCCCTGTGCCCAGGTGCTCCAGGTTCTTCCCCACTTTTTCTTCTTTTAGTTTCAGTGTATCTGATTTTATGTGGAGATCCTTGATCCATTTGGACTTGAGCTTTGTACAAAGAGGTAAGAGTAGATCAATTTGCATTCATCTGCATGTTGACCTCCAGTTGAACCAGGACCATTTGTTGAAAATGCTGTCTTTTTTCCACTGGATGCTTTATTAAAGATCAAGTGAACATAGGTGTATGGGTTCATTTCTGGGTCTTCAATTCTATTTCATTGATCTACCTGCCTGTCTCTGTACCAATACCATGCAGTTTTTATCACTTTTGCTCTGTAGTAGAGCTTGAGGTCAGGGATGGTGATTCCCGCAGATGTTCTTTTATTGTTGAGAATAGTTTTCACTATCCTGGATTTTTTGTTATTCCAGATGAATTTGAGAATTGCTCTTTCTAACTCTGTGAAGAATTGAGTTGGAATTTTGATGGGGATTGCTTTAGGCAAGATAGCCATTTTTACTATTTAACCCTGCCAGTCCATGAGCATGGGAGATCTTTCCATCTTCTGAGCTCATCTTCAATTTCTTTCTTCAGAGACTTGAAGTTCTTGTCATATAGATCTTTCACTTGCTTGGTTTGAGTCAAAACAAGGTATTTTATATTATTCATGACTATTGTGAAGGGTGTCATTTCCCAAATTTCTTTCTCAGCATCTTTATCCTTTGAGTATAGGAAGGCTACTGATTTGTTTGATTTAATTTTATATCTTCCACTTTGCTGGATGTTTATCAGCTGTAGGAGTTCTCTGGTAGAGTTTTTGGGGTCACTTAAGTCTACTATCATGTCATCTGCAAATAGTGATACAAATAGTAATACTTTGACTTCCTCCTTTCCAATTTGAATCCCATTGACCTCCTTTTGTTGTCTAATACACTGGCTAGGACTTGGAGTACTATATTGAATAGGTAGGGAGAGAGTGGGCAGCCTTGTCTATTCTCTGATTTCAGTGGGATTGCTTCAAGTTTCTCTCTAGTTTGATGCTGGCTACTGGTTTGTTGTATATTACTTTTACTATGTTTAGATATGAGCCTTGAATTCCTGATCTAAGACTTTTATCATGAAGAGGTGTTAGATTTTGTCAAATGCTTTCTCAGCATCTAATGAAATGATCATGTGTTTTTTTTTTTCCTTTGAGTTTATTTATATAGTGGGTTACATTGATGGATTTCTGTATATTGATCCATCCCTGCATCCCTGGAATGAAGCCTATTTGGTCATGGTGGATGATCGCTTTGATGTGTTCTTGGATTCGGTTGGCAAGAATTTTATTGAGTGTTTTTGCATCGATATTCATAAGGGAAATTGGTCTAAAGTTCTCTTTCTTTGTTGGGTCTTTGTGTGGTTTAGGTATCAGAGTAATTGTGGCTTCATAAAATGAGTTGGGTAGTGTTCCTTCTGTTTCTATTTTGTGGAATAGTTTGAAGAGTATTGGTCTTAAGTCTTCTTTTAAGGTCTGGTAGAACTTTGTATTGAACCCATTGGTCCTGGGCTTTTTTTGGCTGGGAGACTATTAATGACTGCTTCTATTTCTTTAGGGGATTTATATGATCCTGATTTAACTTTGGTACCTGGTATCTGTATAGAAAATTGTCCATTTCATCTAGATTTTCTACTTTTGTTGAGTATAGGCTTTTGTAGTAGGATCTGATGATTTTTTTGATTTGGATACTGTTTCTTTGCCCGCTGGTTAGTTTGGCTAAGGGTTTATCTCTCTTTTTGGTTTTTTCAAAGAACCAGCTCCTGGTTTGTTTGATTCTTTGTATAGTTCTTTTGTTTCTACTTGGTTGAGTAGAGCCCTGAGTTTGATTATTTCCTGCTGTCCATGCGCTTGGGTATATTTGCTTCTTTTTGTTCTAAAGTCTTCAGTTGTGCTTTTAAGCTGTTAGTGTATGCTCTTTCCAGTTTCTTTTTGGAGGTACTCAGAGCTATGAGTTTTCCTCTTAGCACTGCTTTCATTGTGTTCTATAAGTTTGGGTATGTTGTGCCTTCCTTTTCATTAAATTCTAAAAAGTCTTTAATTTCTTCCTTGACCAAGTTATTGTTGAGTAGATTGTTGTTCAGTTACCATGTGTATGTGGGCTTTCTGTTGTTTTTGTTGTTATTGAAGACCAGCCTTAGGCCATGGTGATCTCTTAGGGTACATGGAATTATTTCAATCTTATATCTGATGAGGTCTGTTTTGTGACCGAGTATATGGTCAATTTTGGAAAATGTACCTTGAGGTGCTGAGAAGTAGGTATATTCTTTTGTTTTAGGATAAAATGTTCTATAGTTATTTGTTAAATCCATTTGGTTCATAACTTCTGTTAGTTTCACTGTTTCTCTAGTTTGGGTTTCCCTGATCTGTTCATTGATGAGAGTGGGGTGTTGAAGTCTTTCACTATTATTGTGTGGGGTGCAACGTGAGCTTTGAACTTTATTAAAGTTTCTTTTATGAATGTTGGTGCCCTTGTATCTGGAGAATATATGCTCAGATTTGAGAGTTCATCTTGGTAGATTTTGCCTTTGATGTGTATGAAGTGCCTTTCCTTATCTTTTTTGATTACTTTAGGTTGAAAGTCAATTTTATTCGATATTAGGATGGCTACACCAGCTTGTTTCTTGGGACCATTTGCTTGGAAAATTGTTTTCCAGCCTTTTACTCTGAGGTAGTGTCTTTGTACCTGAGGCGTATTTCCTGTATGCAGCAAAATGTTGAGTCTTGCTTATGTATCCAGTCTGTTAGTCTGTCTTTTTTTTTTTTTTTTTTTTTTTTTAAGAATTGAGTCGATTGATATTAAGAGATAATAAGGAGAAGTGATTGTTGCTTCTTTTTATTTTTGGTTTTAGAAGTGGGGTTATGTTTGTCTCTCTTCTTTTTGGTTTGTTAAAAGAAGATTAATTTCTTCCTTTTTTAATGTGTAGTTTCCCTCCTTTTGTTGGTGTTTTCGGTTCATTATCCTTTGAATGGCTGGATTTGTCGAAAGATATTGTGTACATTTGTTTTTGTTATGGAATATCTTGCTTTCTCCATATTTGGTAATTGAGAGATTTGCTGGATATAGTACTCTGGGTTGGCATTTGTGTTCCTTTAGGGTCTGTATGATATCTGCCCAGGATCATCTAGCTTTCATAGCCTCTGGTAAGAAGTCTGGTATAATTCTGATAGGTCTACCTTTACATGTTACTTGACCTTTTTCTCTTACTGCTTTTAATATTCTTTCTTTGTTTAGTGCATTTGGTGTTTTAATTATTATGTGATGGGAGAAATTTTTTTTCTGGTTCAATCTATTTGGAGTTCTGTAGGTATGTTCATGGGCATCTCTTTCCTTAGGTTAGGGAACTTTTCTTCTATAACTTCGTTGGAGACATTTACTGACCCTTTAAGTTGGAAATCTTCACTCTTCTATACCTATAATCCTTAGGTTTGGTCTTCACATTTTGTCCAGGATTTCATGGATGTTTTGGGTCAGGAGCTTTTTGCATTTTGTATTTTCTTTGACTGTTGTGGGCTTTCTATGGTATCTTCCGCATCTGAGATTTTCTCTTCTGTCTCTTTTATTCTGTTGTTCATGCTTGTATCCATGACTCCTGACTTCTTTCCTAGGTTTTCTATATCCAAAGTTGTTTCCCTTTGTGATTTCTTTATTGTTTCTACCTCTATTTTGAGATCCTGCATGGTTTTGTTCAATTCCTTCACCTGTTTGGTTGTGTTTTCCTGTAATTCTTTAAGGGCTTCTACCTGTTGACCCATGTTCTCCTATATTTCTTTAAGGGAGTTATTTATGTCCTTCTTGAATTCCTCTATCAGCATCATGAGCTGTGATTTTTAAACACAAATCTTGCTTTTCTGATACGTTGGGGTATCCAGGACTTGCTGTTGTGGGAGAATTGCATTTGGATAGTGCCATGTTGCCTTGATTTCTGTTGGTAACGTTCCTATATTTGCCTTTTGCCATCTGATTGTTTCTGGTGTTATTTGGTCCTGCTGTCTCTGCTGCTTGTCCCTCCTGTGGGCCTCCAAGCCTGTCTTAGCACCTATGGGTAACCGGCTCTCCATCGGCACAGAGTGCTGTGGCACTGCCCAGCTCCTGGGTGCAGGTGGGGCCCTGGCAGACCCTGTTCCAGCTGTTTTGGCAATCAGGTGTTCCCTGTGCTCCTGACTGTACCCACCCGCTCAGTCGGAGGAGAGAAGATGGCCACAAACTCCTAGTGTTAGGAGGGGAGAAAGCAAAAGCAAATCAAACAAACAAAACTGAATAATAATCCAACCAATCAGAGAAATAGCCAACAAAATCATGGGAATTAGCAAATCACTCAATAACCCAAGTGTAACCAGTCTTAACTCTCTTACCAAAAGCAACTGTTATTATATTGAAAAATAAGATCTAAGTACCTGTTGACTTTAAGGAATACGCCTCATTGAGAAGACACACAGACTAGGAAATGATACAGATTAATTTACTAAGCAATCAGAAGCCAAAAAGTCACTGATAGAAGCTGTTGTGATAATGGATAAATTAAGTTTCATACAAAAATTAGAAAGGATAAATATGAGAGAGAGAAAGGGGAAAAGGAGGGAAAAAGGAAAGAAGGGCAGAGGGAGAGAGAGAAAAAATTAAATACAGTGCTCTTTTTTTTTTTTACTGTGGCAGCACAGCAATTTTAAGGAACATAATGCATTGATTATAGTCACCTTGCACAGCAAATATCTTCTGAATCATATATTAAGTGGTAGAGGTATATATTACTAAGAGGAGCAATCTAACAAGGATACATATGTGTACTTAAATATATATTTTCAGAAAACACATATTCATGGACATATGCAGACAGGTCCTGATATAATACTGGGTGCCTCAGCACTCTAATCATCAATGAATAGGGCATCCATACAAAGAAACARCAAAGAACTTCAGAATTAATCTATGCCATGAATTAATGAACCATAAACAAAGCAGATAAATACAGAATATTCTACCTGACTGCTATGGAATACACAATTTCTTGGACTTTATCTAATTACAGTATAAAATTATAAATCAATAAGAGAAATTAGACAATTACCTCGAACCTGAAAGATACATTCTTGACAAAAGCACAGGATAATGCCCAGAATAAGAGAGGGTAAGCTACAAAGAATAACAGATGGAAAACTCAAACAAGAGGAGAAAAACTACACCCTAGATAAAGCAAGTAAGCAATCTTCTTTCAACAAACCCAAAAGGAGATAGGAACACAAACGTAATTCCACCTCTAACAGCAAAATATAACAGAAAGCAACAACCACTGGTTCTTAATATCTCTTAACAACAATAGACTCAATTCCCCAATAAAAAGACATAGACTAACAGAGTGGATACATAAAAAAGGATCCAGCATTTTGCTGCATAAGGGAAACACTCCCCAGTGTCAAAGACAGAAACTACCTCAGAGTATAAGGCTGGAAAACAATTTTCTAAGCCAATGGTCCCTAGAAACAAGCTAGAGTAGCCATTCTAATATCAAATAAAATCAACATTCAACCAAAAGTTATCAAAAAAGATAAGGAAGGACACTTCATACTCATCAAAGGCAAAATCTACCAAGATGATCTCAAAATTCTGAACATTTGTGCTCCAATGGATGGATACCTACATTCATAAAAGAAACCTTACTAAAGCTCAAAGCACACATTGCATCTCACACAATAATAGTAGAAGACTTCAACATCTCACTCTCATCAATGGACAGATCATGGAAACAGAAACTAAGCAGAGATACAGAGAAATTAACAGAAGTTATGAACCAAATGGATTTAACAGATATCTATAGAACATTTTATCCTAAAAGAATATACCTTCTTCTCAGGACCTCATGGTACCTTCTCCAAAATCAACCATATAACTGGTCACAAAACAGGCCTCAACAGATACAATAAGATTGAAATAATCCCATGCACCCTAAGAGATCACCATTGACTAAGGCTGGTCTTAATAACAACAAAAACAACAGCCCACATACACATGGAAGGGAACAACTCTCCACTGAATGATAACTTGGTCAAGAAATAAAGAAATTAAAGACTTTTAGAACTTAATGAAAATGAAGGCACAACATATCCAAACTTATGGGACAACAATAGCAGTGCTAAGAGGAAAACGCATAGCTCTGAGTGCCTCCAAAAAGAAACTGGAGAGAGCATACCCTAGCAGCTTGAAAGCACACCTGAARTCCCTAGAACAAAAAGAAGGAAATACACCCAAGAGGGGTAGAGAGTAGGAAATAATCAAACTCAGAGCTGAAATCAAGTAGAAACAAAATGAACTATTCAAAAACAACAACAACAAAACCAGGAGCTGGTTCTTTGAGAAAATCAACAACATAGATAAACCCTTAGCCAGACTAACCAGAGGGCACAGAGACAGTATCCAAATTAACAAAATCAGAAATGAAAAGGGAGAAAAAACCAACAGAAACTGAGGAAATTGATAAAATCATCAGATCCTATTACAAAATCCTGTACTCAACAAGACAGGAAAATCTGGATGAAATGGACAATTTTCTAGACAGATACATACCAGGTACCAAAGTTATATCTGGACCAGATAAACCATCCCAACAGTCCCATACCCCCTAAAGAAATAAGTCTCCCAACCAAAAACAGCTCAGGACCAGATGGGTTTAGTGCAGAATTCTACCAGACCTTCAAAGAAGACCTAATACCAATACTCTTCAAACTATGCCACAAAATAGAAACAGAGGGAAGATTACCCAATTCGTTCAATGAAGCCACAATTATGGTTATAGCTAAACCACACAAAGACTCCATAAAGCAATAGAACTTCAGACCAATTTCCCTTATGAATATTGATGCAAAAATACTCAATAAATTTCTCACAAACCAACTCCAAGAATCCATCATGATCAAGTAGGCTTCATCCCAGGGATGCAGGGAGAGTTAAATATATGGAAATTCATCAACGTAATCCACTATATAAACAAACTCAAAGGAAAAAAGACCACATGATCATCTCATTAGATGCTGAGAACACATTTGACAAAATTCAACACCTCTTCATAGTAAAGGTCTTGGAAATATCAGGACTTCAAGGCCCATACCTAAACATAGTAAAACATATACAGCAAACCAGTAGCCAGCATCAAACTAAGTGGAGAGAAACTTGAAGCAATCTCACTAAAGTCAGGGACTAGACTAGGCTGCTCATTCTCTCTCTACCTATTCAATATAGTACTCCAAGTCCTAGCCAGAACAATTAGAAAACAAAATGAGGTCAAAGAGATACAAATTGGAAAGGAAGAAGTCAAAGTATCACTATTTGCAGATGACATAATAATATATTTAAGTGACCCCAAAAATCCACCAGAGAACTCCTACAGGTGATAAACAACTTGAGCAAAGTGGCTGGATATAAAATTAAACAACTCAGTAGCCTTGCTCTATTCAAAGGATAAACAGGCTGAGAAAGCAATTAGGGAAACAACACCCTTAACCATAGTCACAAAAATTATAAAATACCTCGGTGTGACTCTAAGCAAGTGAAAGATCTGTATGTCAAGAACTTCAAGTCTCTGAAGAAAGAAATCCAAGAAGATCTCAGATGAAAAGATCTCCCATTTGATGGGTTGGCAGGATTAATATAGTAAAAATATGGGTCGGAGAGATGGCTCAGCAGTTAAGAGCACTGACTGTTCTTACAGAGTTCCTGAGTTCAAACCCCAGCAACCACAAGGTGGCTCACAACCATCTGTAATGGGATCCCGTGCTCTCTTCTGGTGTCTGAAGACTGTGACAGTGGATAAATGGCCCTCTTGCAGAAAGCAATCTACAGAAAGTGGATACCATTTGAAATGTAAATTAAGCAACTGTCTAATAAAAAATAAATAAAAACATTAGGATGTTGTTGCTTTTCTTTACTTGACATAGTAATGACTTTCTTAATCCCCTATAGTCTTTTCCTTTGTTGAAATTTATATGGCCTCTTTACTGAGACTCTTTCATCCCTCTTCTGTTTTTAGATTCCTCTGTCTTCTGCATCCATGGCTTGGTGGCCCATGAGTTACTTTCCCTTATGCTTTTCTTGACATTTCTCTGTAAATTTCAAAGATAAAGTTGGTACATACCTTTATAACAGTGCTTGTTGACAATAATTTCTTTCAGGGCTTGAAGTATATCATGCTTTCCTGGCTTTTGAGGGTTTCTGTCTAGAGGTTTAATGATATGTTTATGTGTTTCCTTTTGTGTGTGACTTGATATTTTTGTTGTGTGTTTGTATTTTATGTTGTTGCTGTTTGTTTTTTATTTTTTGTTGTTGCTGTTTTTTTTTTATTTTTTTGTTTTTTAAATAGCCCTGGTTGTTCCAGACCTTACTCTATAGACCAGGCTGACCTTGAACTCAGAGATACACCTGCCTCTGTCTCCTGAGTTCTAGAATTGAAGTTATACGCCCTCATGCCAAGTGCTGGGACTAAAGGCATATGCCACTGCCTCCYAGTTTACATTTATGTCTTATAATAATTATTTTTTGTTTKTTTGTTTTTTTGTTAGATCATTTATGTGTAAGTGTAAGTTGTTCCTAGTATCTGTTTTGGTTCCAGATTTCACTGTTTTTAGATGCCTTTTTTCCCCTATAGATTAGGGTAGTATTCTACTATCGTTGTATAAATAGTTGTTTTGTGCTTTTAGTATTTTATCTCAGCTTTCTCTTCTACCTCATAAATTCTTAGATTTGATCTCTTGATCATGTCCCCGAGTTGTTGAAAGGTGCGGTTGTACTTACCTACTTCTCCACTGGTGTTAGAATGCAGTGCTTTCCTGCTTGTCCTCCACACCTGTCACTGGTTTTGCTGGTTCTTTAGTTTCTTTATACTTTTGTGGGAATCTTTTATTTCATTTACTGCAGTCTTTTATGTCTAGTGTTCTCAGTGACTTTCCTTGGCCTCATTCCCATCCATGTTGCTGAGTTTCTTTGTGTTCCTAGCTTTCTTCTCTAGGTCCCAATTGACTTCTTTTTTTTTTGCATAATTTATTTTTTATTGGATATATTCTTTATTTATATTTCATTTCCCTTTTTCTGGTTTCCCCGCCCCCGAGATGTCCCATATGTCTTTTTCCCTCCCCTTGTTCCCCTATTCACCCCTTCCCACTTCCCTCTTCTGGTATTCCCCTGAACTGCTGCATTGGGCCTTTCCAGAACCTGGGTCCACTTTTTCCTTCTTGTCGGACAGCATTTGATAGGTGGATTGTGTCTATGGTGTTCCAAGATTCTAGGCTAATATCCACTTATCAGTGAGTGCATGCCATGGGTATTCTTTTGAGACTGGGTTACTTCACTCAGTATGATGCTCTCCAGCTCCATCCATTTCTCTAAGAATTTCATGAATTCATTGTTTCTAATGGCTGAATTGACTTCTTACTAATCTTCTTTTTGTCTGTGTGCTCTTTGAGGCTATTGATCCTTTTTATATGGGAGTGTTTAATTCTCTATTCAACATTGTGTTCGTATCTTTGGATTCAGTAGTCAAATTTAAATCATTTAGAGGAGTTATGAGTTACCTTTTTTATTGGTTATTTTATTTATTTATATTTCAAATRTTATCCCCCTTCTCAGTTTTCCCTCCACAAGCCCCCGTCTCCTCCTTCCTACCTCCTGCCTCTATAAGGGTGCTCCCCCACCCATCCACCTACTTCTGCCTCAGTGTCCTAGTGTTTCCTTACACTGGGGCATTGAGTGTTCACAGGACCAAGGGGCTCCTCCCTCTCAGTGATGCCAGATAAGGCCACCCTCTGCTACATATCCAGATGGAGCCATGGGTCCCTCCATGTGTACTCTTTGGTTGGTCCCTGGGAGCTTTGAGGGGGTTCTGGTTGTTTGATATTGTTGTTCTTCCTATGAAGTTGCAAACCCCTTCAGCTCCTGTAGTCCTTTCCCTAACTTTCCCATCGGGGTCCCCAAGCTCAGTCCAAAGTTTGGCTGTGTACATCCGCATCTGTATTGGTCCGGCTCTGGCAGAGCCTCTGAGGGAATAGCTATACCAGTTCTTGTCAGTAAGCACTTGTTGGCATTAGCAATAGTGTCTGGATTTGATGTCAGCAGATGGGCTGAATCCCTAGGTGCGACAGCCTTTCCTTCAGTTTCTGCTTCACTCTTTGTCCCAGCATTTCCTCTTGACAGGAGAGATTTTGGATTAATATTTTTGTGGTGGGTAGATAACCCCATCCCTCAACTGGAGGGCATGCATATCCACTGGATATGGTGTCTACAGGTTCTGTCTCCCCGTTGTTGAGTATTTTAGTTGAAGTCCTCCCTGTTGGGTCCTGGTAACCTCTTGGGTCCCTGGCATCTGGGACTTTCTAGTAGCTATCCCCAGTTTCCCTTCTCCCACTGCCACACCCCTCCTTCAAATTCCTGACCCTCTGCACTTCTCCCCCATCTCTTCCCATATCAGAACTGGCCCTCCTTTTTCCTCCCCCTCCTTTCTCCCTCCCTTATCCCTCTCTCTCTACTTTGTGTTTTTCTTCAAATGTCCTTAATTGTCAGTTTTGAGAGATAACTACTAGATGTAGCATTCTTTTTTTTAATTGACTATAATCTTCATTTACATTTTAAATGCTAAAACCTTTCTTGGTTTCCTCCCTTCCCGAAAATCCACAACCCCTCCTTCCACCCCTGCCTCCAAGTATATGCCCCTCCACCCAACCCACTCCCACCTCCTCCCGCCCTCCATTTCCCTTTGTTGGGGCATCTGTGGAGCCTTCATCTGACCAAGGAGCACTCCTCCCACTGATGCCCAACAAGCCACATTTTTTGGCTGGAATCATGTGTACCCCTTGGTTTAGTCCCTGGGAGTCCTGGGGCATCTGGGTGGCCAACATCGTTGTTCATCCCAGGGGGTTGTAAGCCCCTTCAGTTCCTCCGGATCTCCCTCCAACTCCTCCACTGGGGCCCCCATGCCCAGACCAATGCTTGGCTGCTAGCATCTACCTTTGTATGTGTAAGGATCAGGCATGGCTCCTCTGGAGGCAACCATGGCATGCTCTTTTTAGTATACACTTCTTGTCGTCCATGATAGTGTCAGGGTTTGGTGACTGTTTACAGGATGAATCCCCAGGTAGGGCAGTCTCTGGGTGGCCTTTACTTCAGTCYCTGCTCCACACTTTATCTCCTTTATTGCTAGATGTAGCATTCTTGTTTCACAGTTTTATTTGTTGTGGGGTATTTTTGTGGTTTTGTTTTGTAGATCAGAGTAGCCTTGAAGTCATATAGAAATTCTCTTGCTTTTGCCTCACAAGTGCTGGAGGGAAGGCATGTGCCAGCACGCCTCACCTCAGGGAATATTTTTTATATTTATAGTATTATATAAATATAMTCTTATAATTAACAGTAATATATTTAACAGTATTCTTTGTGGGTATCTCAATTTCCACATTGTATTTTTAGTATTAGGAAAGTTTTTTTAAACTTAYCTTGTATTGCAGATCTTATAGAAATAGATCATGTCAGCTTTTTTCCTTCTAGTTAACAAATTATTTTGTTCTTAGCTTCAAAGATTTGTATACTGGGTATAAAATTCTAGCTTTGTATTGTCTTTCAGCTATCTAAAATACATTCCATTGTCTTTGGGCATTCATAGTTAGTGAATGAAATCTGACAATTCTGGAAATTTGTTCAGAAAGTTAATACCTTTGTGTTCTCAAATATGTGAGAGTACTCTGCTGTGTGACAG
>BDUI01013042.1:16070-32660 GCA_002335545.1 Apodemus speciosus | reverse complement strand
CCCCCCAGACTGTCACCGAGCTGTTCTGGCTTTGGGTGCAGGCAAGAGCCTGACAGGGTAGTTGGTGTCAGTCTTGAACTCTGTCCACGTACTTGGCCCCGACTGCTAGTTTTCTGTAGTGCCCAGAGGCAAGGTAGCTGCCTTGGCTCTAATCCAGGCACAGCTCACACAGTCCCCCGAGGGAATTGGTAGCCGAGCGGGTCAGCTCAGAGACTACCCGCTGCTCTGACCTGATGCAAGGTGGCTGCTGAGGCTGTAATCCAGTCCCAGACTGCACAGACCGCCGAGTGAGTTGGTAGCAGTGCCCCYGCCGCCGCCGCTCTGACCTGAGGCAAGATGGCAGCCTATGCTGCAAGCCAGGCGGGCTGGGCCCTGAGACCGCTGCTGAGCTGTTCTGACTCTGGGTGCAGGTAAGATCCTGATCTGGTAGTTGGTGTCAGTCTTGGACTCTGTCCAAGTACCTGGCCCTGACTGCTAGTTGTCTGTAGTGCCCCGAGGCAAGGTGGCTGCCTTCGCTGTAATCCAGGCACAGCTCACACAGTTCCCTGAGCGAGTTGGTAGCCACTCGGGTCAGCTCAGAGACCACCCGCCACTCTGACCTGAGGCAAGGTGGCTGCCTAGACTGTAATCCGGTCCCAGAGTGCACAGACGCCCCACAGTTGCTTTTTACAGAATTGAGTCTTTGGCTTACCAGTGTAATAGAATTCTCATTTGGTCTTTTCAGGGAAAGGTTTGCCAATCACCTGCTTAAAGGAAGCACGTGGCACTTCCTGTGTGTGCTGATTGGTAGCACCTACAGGACTGGTGCTTGCTGTCTGGCCTGACCACAGAAACACAGTTGACCTCTGCCTTGAAACTATTTTTGAGCTTGGCTTCTCTAACCCTGTGTTTTGGTTTTTGGTTTTCCTAATCTCCCTCTAATTCCTCTTCTGCCTCTTTTGTGCTAATTTCCTGAGTCTGGTCTGTAATGTCTTGATTTCTTGGGTGTAGGTCTTTCCTTAAACAGCTTCACAAGTGTCTGTGATTGTCATGTTTGGTCATGATTTTCAAACATATGTCCACTTAGCTATCCATGGGTTCTGAACTTTAAATTTAAATTTATCATCTACTTGGCATTTAGGAGACTTTAAAAGATCTCAAAACACGTCCTGCAGAATGTTTAATTTTATCATCAGATTACTTTTTAAGTATAAGTGGCAGTGGTTACTCATATTAGTAACCCATTCCATTTATAAATGTCTTTATACTTTCAGTATTTCATTCTTTGTACTCCTGTGAGTCATGTTCCGAGTCCATCCTTCTCTCCATGACCTCTTGGGTTGGGTTGTTTCCTGTTGATTGTATGCATTTGTTATCACATCCACAGAAGTTGAAAACCCACGATTGTTGTAAGGTAAAAACCAGTAGCTTTCGATTGCTTTTCCTGATATAGCAAAATCTTTTCCGTAATCTGAAGAATCTTCTGGACTTGGTCTCCCCGCATACTTAACCTACGACAGTTTTCTTTGTCTCCCTGTCTTCTGACAGGCTTTCTTTATCTCTTAAATTCTCTATATATTTTGTCAGAGGCTTTGCCTGTGTTCTTCTACCTGGCCAACTCTGCTCTTTGTCTCCCGGATTCCTAGTCTGCATCCTCCAGGCAGCCTGTCTTCCTAGTTTAGGGTCTTCACCTATGAGACAGCATGCCACTTTAGTGTCCACATCTGTRATTAGTCATAACTGTGTTTGCTACAGTGTCTTTCTCATAAAAATACAGGAAAAAATGTGCCTGTCCTGTCTACTGTGGTATTCCTGGTATCAAGTAGTTGAAATGAAATAGGATATTTTATGTTTTAATTATCACTAAATTTATAATTTATAATTCTTTGGGAAGATTTTTAAGTTCTCTGGAAGAAGTTGGTCAGTAAGAATGGTAATGCTGCTGTTTGCCTCGCTCGCTCTTCTCCGCTCTGTGCATGCTGTCTGATTGCAGCCCTTACAATAGGACGAGAGAGAGAGAGAGAGAGAGAGAGAGAGAGAGAGAGAGAGAGAGAGAGAGAGAGAAAAGTCTTTAAGTTTTGGCTGAATTATAAATGAATTTATAACAACGTGTGTTCAACATGTAGGCTCTGATCTAGCTAAATTTTACTAAATTTTGTAATTTTTATTGCTGTTGATTTGTTCTATATTTTATTTAGAGTTGTAGTTTAATATTAATATATTTACTAATATTAGCTATATTCATTGAATGTTCAGTAATAGGTTAAAGCTTTTTAAAACGTTTTGAACCCTAGAGAGCAGACTGTTTTTTAGATGAAGGACCCATGAAATTGGAAGGAAATAGCATGATTAGTGGGCATCAAAGACTTCAGTGGCAACTGAAAACCTAAAGGAAATCTAGAAATATATGTTTGTATTAAGATTTTAGCTTCACAAAACTTAAAAACTACAGGTAACAGAAAATGAGAAAAAGAAAGCCTATAGGAACCTTTAAAATTGCTTTCTTTTTAAATCTTGTGACATTTAAGTGTGTATGCTTGGGTTGTCAAATATAAAAGCTGAGGAACCTAAAGGAAAATGAATCAATTTGATACTTATTTAAGTATCAAATATAATCTACTTTGTTTAGATTATAATACAATTAAATCATTATTTCCTTCCCTTTCCTCCCTCCAAATCCTTCCACACTTCTCGTTGCTCTCTTTCTGCTTTATGGCTTATTTCCCCCAACAATTGTTGCTACATATATCTATATATTTAAATACACATATTCATAAATACATAAACACAATCTGCTTAGTCTATGTAATGTTTCTTGTATGTAAACTTCCAGGGCTGACCATTTATTATTGGATAGCCAGTTTGTGTGCTCTTCCCTAAGGGAGACCCTGGCTCTGGGTTGTCTGTAGCTCTTTATGCAGGGCGGGTGATGCCTCATGGACTTAACCCTGCGCACTTCAGTATGTCTGTTGTTCTTTTCAGATTAGTTTGGGACGGTCAAATAGGGGAGACTTTATGGGGGTAGCTCTAATTTTCTTGTGCGACAGAATTTCACCTTTTCTCTGGCTCTTACTTTGAGAAATTAAAGTGCTGATTGAACCATCTTGGATAAATTTACTCTGATCTACACAACTGGTGAGATGAAGGCAGAAATCATATCTGAGTTTATAAAGTGACAAAGACAGAATAACGAGTAGTTATTTTTAAAAAATAGATTTGAAGAATTGAGATGCAACCNCCGCTCTGTGCATGCTGTCTGATTGCAGCCCTTACAATAGGACGAGAGAGAGAGAGAGAGAGAGAGAGAGAGAGAGAGAGAGAGAGAGAGAGAGAGAGAAAAGTCTTTAAGTTTTGGCTGAATTATAAATGAATTTATAACAACGTGTGTTCAACATGTAGGCTCTGATCTAGCTAAATTTTACTAAATTTTGTAATTTTTATTGCTGTTGATTTGTTCTATATTTTATTTAGAGTTGTAGTTTAATATTAATATATTTACTAATATTAGCTATATTCATTGAATGTTCAGTAATAGGTTAAAGCTTTTTAAAACGTTTTGAACCCTAGAGAGCAGACTGTTTTTTAGATGAAGGACCCATGAAATTGGAAGGAAATAGCATGATTAGTGGGCATCAAAGACTTCAGTGGCAACTGAAAACCTAAAGGAAATCTAGAAATATATGTTTGTATTAAGATTTTAGCTTCACAAAACTTAAAAACTACAGGTAACAGAAAATGAGAAAAAGAAAGCCTATAGGAACCTTTAAAATTGCTTTCTTTTTAAATCTTGTGACATTTAAGTGTGTATGCTTGGGTTGTCAAATATAAAAGCTGAGGAACCTAAAGGAAAATGAATCAATTTGATACTTATTTAAGTATCAAATATAATCTACTTTGTTTAGATTATAATACAATTAAATCATTATTTCCTTCCCTTTCCTCCCTCCAAATCCTTCCACACTTCTCGTTGCTCTCTTTCTGCTTTATGGCTTATTTCCCCCAACAATTGTTGCTACATATATCTATATATTTAAATACACATATTCATAAATACATAAACACAATCTGCTTAGTCTATGTAATGTTTCTTGTATGTAAACTTCCAGGGCTGACCATTTATTATTGGATAGCCAGTTTGTGTGCTCTTCCCTAAGGGAGACCCTGGCTCTGGGTTGTCTGTAGCTCTTTATGCAGGGCGGGTGATGCCTCATGGACTTAACCCTGCGCACTTCAGTATGTCTGTTGTTCTTTTCAGATTAGTTTGGGACGGTCAAATAGGGGAGACTTTATGGGGGTAGCTCTAATTTTCTTGTRCGACAGAATTTCACCTTTTCTCTGGCTCTTACTTTGAGAAATTAAAGTGCTGATTGAACCATCTTGGATAAATTTACTCTGATCTACACAACTGGTGAGATGAAGGCAGAAATCATATCTGAGTTTATAAAGTGACAAAGACAGAATAACGAGTAGTTATTTTTAAAAAATAGATTTGAAGAATTGAGATGCAACCRAAATTACATTTGTAATGTATAAAAGATTAGAGAATCATGCAAAATAATCTGGAAAAATTTTTAGAAAATCATAGACAGTCAAAGTATCTTAATATTCTGTGCTGTGTGGATAAAAATGCACAGCCCTCCAATGCAACTGAGTTGAAAGATTTAATGCTAAAAGCTTCCCATATATACATCGGAAAAGAAATATGGAGGGTCGAAGTATGTGTCGGTATTGGGGAGCAATTGCCCAGCATGTGTGAGCCCCTAGGCTAAGGTTAGGGAGTCTGTAGGAGGAGTGTTCCTGCATTGGTTGAGGAAGGAGTCAGGTGAGCCACATGAGTTTGATTCGTAGGGATATTGAACTCCTCCATCACCTTTGTCCTTGATAAGCTTTGGGGCTTGTACGATCACTAATAACTAGACATCTGTCAATCTGTTAAATACAAGAGACCACAGAAAAAAGATCTCTACTATCTGTTTCAGTTCAAAATTCTGTTATCCAACTTACACATTTTCAGTGGCTTTATGTAAAAGATACTGAAATAAAAGTAAAAATTGAGGGGCTGATGAGATGGCTCTGCCAGTAAGTGCACTGAAGTGCTCTTCTGAAGATCCTGAGTTCGAATCTCAGTAACCACATTGTGGCTCAAAACCATCCACAATGAGATCTGACACCCTCTTCTGGTTTGTCTAAAGACAGCTGCAGTGTACTCACATACATTAAATAAATAAATCTTTAAAAATATAAAAAGGTTAAATTTGAGATTTACTGTGAAATATAGAGAAAAGAAAGACCTACGATTCTTAACTTGATCTAAGATTTCCAACTACAGTTCCCTGTTTGACTTCATTTAACTGAATTAAGGTCGTTCCTGTACATAGAGCTCATGTGTCTTTAGCAGTGCCTCTGCAGTTTCTCTAGAACTCAAGAGCTTTAGATTGCCAGACACCTATGAGACAGTGAGGATTTGCTGACAGTGATTTGGTGGGATCTTTACAAGTGCTCTAATGTATGGCTTTGTGAAAAACCACACCAGGCTTACAGATCGGTTCAGGCCATTTGATGTTCAGTCTTTAATTTTCAGCAGTAAGTTTTGAACCCCTAAGATGAGAAATCATTCATAAATTCAAATGAGTCAAATGTTTCTTTTTTTTCTTTAGCGCACACAACAAAACTAGAATGAAATTTTAAGAGTCCATTTTTGAAATGAGCTTATCACATGAAATAAGGTGGGGCACTGCTTTGAAATATACATTTTGTTGTTGTTGTTGTTCATTTTGTTAGTTCTGCAGATGTTGGGATTCTTAAGGAGTCAACAGAGAATTTTTTTTGTCTTTTCACTCCATCTTGACCGATGTAGTTTTGTCACAGACCTTAGACCCTTATAGTGCTTCTGAAACACAAGTAGAATCAACTGCTTACCTTTTGTAGCAACAGCATGGTATCGTCGGGTGAGTTCTGCAGTGATTCAGCTCAGGTTTTTAATTTTTGTTTTACAGTTTGCTTTAGGTGTATAGGAGGGGGTCTGTGAGACCTTTGAGTACCATGCTGCTGTTAATGATCTTACTGTCATCAGGGCTTCCTTCACCACAATGGCACTGTACACTTTGGTGTCTTGCGGACAGCTATTTTCACTAGAGAGATCACCTGTATTTGCCCCTTGAATTGGTTTGAAGAAAGTAGGCAGGCAGACCTAGTAGTTCTTGTTATGTAGAATGGGACGTGAGAGCTACAGCTGGAGTGGTGACTTGGGATGGGTTTTCTGCTGTGGAGCTGATACAGTAGCTCCTGTACTCTTGCAGCCAGTCCGTACCGGAAGTGCTGCTTGTTAGCTTGCCACGTCCTCTTCCCATGTGTTCTCACTCACAGGATGTGAGAGTTTTTGATTCTTAATTTCTAAATGAAAATTGATACTCCCAAATTAAGTGATACCCATAAGCACAGAGCATTGACATTCTCAGACTTGTACAACCATATTTATACATGTTTGTGCAAAGGGCAAAAAGCTTAATTTATTAGATGTGCTAAAAAGTAGTGTTATGAAAGGGACAAAATGAGCCATTTTAAAATCTTGGTGCCTACTGCTTCTGTATAATAGTGCCATTTAAAAATATAAAGTCTAATGTTTAGAAAACAGTCATCAGTTTTGGAGATAGCTTATTTTTAGAAATCTTATGAAATCATGGAAATAGACTACGATCTATATCCACRGAGAGCAGCTAGAAGGGTGTATTCTTCAAAATTACCACTAGAGTAACTGTAAAATGCAAAGGCAATTTAGTCTTTTGGACCAATACGAGATTGTGAATGTCTCAATCCAGACTTAAACATTAAAAAATACTTTTAAAGTAACTATTTTGTCCATGCAAATAATATCTTGAATACTAAGCTTACCCATAGTGCCTTTGAAGGAGTTGACGGTGGTGTTATGATTAGCATCCTGACGGCTGTGGTCTTCAAACACTGATTTTAGATTTAATACCTTTGTGACTCCCAACAGTTGCAGCAACTTTTCTTAGCCTGTATTCACAAGAGAGCTTGTAGTTAATGGGGAATTTGATATCTGACTTTTTCCTCTCCTAAAAGAGGAGACTTCATCCACTGCCACTGTACCTTTTTCTGTTCTTTTTGTCTCGCACAGAAGACTGGCATCTTCCTGTGAAGGGCTTGTGGCAAACCTATCCAACTGGGGTTCTTCCTCCTTGAGAACGGTCTGATCCATCATCACCTGAACCAGGGATCACAGTCTAAGGGTCCAGGTGAGGGCAAGGCAGTCTATGTATTAAGCCAGTTTCTTTTCTCGTCAGGTAAGTCACACTCAGGCACGGTCTTGCTTCAGTCAGCTTTAGCATTTTAGTGCTATCCAGGAAGATAGCCGTGATTCATTAGCACCCCTCACCCCGCTCCGCTCCACCCAGTCATTCTGAAGTCAGCCTCAGCTATTCAGGATTTATTGTCATTTAAACCCTTTTTGTTGCATAACGTGATCATTTCAGCATCTTAATTCTACAAATGTAAAAAAGAGGAGTTAAAGACAGGTATTTATATGTAGGATTTTAGTGCTCATCCTTGTCTTTGTTGTTAATGAGTTTGAAGTGTTAGCCCGTCAAAGCTGGTCTAGCATGCATGTGCTTGCACATTTATGATTTTAAGATCTTTGACTGCTTACTTGTAAATGGTTGAAGCCAGAAGGGGTTCGGAATATCATGGCTATTTATACCCTTGTCAGGGAAATCTTTGTTGTAGATTCTTTCATTTAATCAAAATGTTTAAGAAGCARTATTTCTCTGTTCCATGCCATATAAGAAAAAAGGAGGATTGTTCCCTACAAGTGAGTTGTCACTGCTAGTTTAAGCCTGAGTTTGCATCTTAAAACTTTGGAGGAGAATTACAACTTATTTTTCAAAGTGTTTTTTAAATTTTATTTTTAATTGAAGGAGGAAAAAAATCTACTTTTGTTCTCAAGAGTCCTTCAAAATGTTATTTGCTGTTATTAGTGGTGAATTACATACCACTGTAAATTTTCAGTCTGATAAAACAGTTTATTTCCTCATAATGACAGTGTGTGATCTTAATCATGTGTCAGTGGCGATCTCTTGAATGTACCTTGTTCTTGCAATTTGACAACATGTAAACAAATTTAGCTTCATTTTCTTGTATTGCCTTGTTCTCCAGATGGCTCCTAAGTGGTCTCAGCCGCTGCACAGTAAGGGCTGTCTTCTTCCGAGATCCTGTGTCAACCTTTGTTGCTGCCCTTAATTGCTGAATTTTTATTATCTGAAAATCTCTAAGTTTTAGCAAGAGTGCTCTCTTTTCGAGGCTGGAAAGGTGACTTCTGACAAGTTTGCTTACTTGGTTCTGTGTCAGTCCCAGCAAGTTAGTAAGGACAGGCCCACCCACGGCACCAGCTGCCAGTGCAAGTCCCTGTTCCTGTCCATTTGGGATTAGTGTGTGATGTTCACAGACAAATAGGAAATATTTATTATATATTTAAAATCTTTAAGTTGTATTCTCCATGAACTGAAAAGGTTCTGTGCTTCAGATTCTAATGGAAAGTTATTTCCCACTAGATAACTCTTTGAAGATGATTAGATTCCTATACGTGGATTGTATTGAGGATGTAAACATAGTCTAACCCAATCATGTAACTATATAAAGTAATTTAAGTGGTTAGAAATTTGAATTATATTACTATGCCGGAGTGTTGTGCATGTTTTATTGAATATTGGGCCTGTCTTGTGACAGACTCACCAGGCACATTTTGGAGGCTGCACAGCAGCAACACAGACGTCCTGGTGCACTTCGGGTTGGCAAATTGAATATGTTGTTGAAAAATTAGAACTTTGAAGAAACTTGCTTGAAGAACTCTTACTGAAATGTGTAGATTACATCAGCTTGACTCGGGAGTGTTTGCACCTAAGCGTGAGGTTGATCGTGACTTCTCCCATTGTATCTTCCTCTTTGGCTTTTCATACAAGCTCACCTTTGTAACTGACTGTTCTGGGTAGTTGCATATGTAACTGTGGACATTTTTTATTTCTTCTATGAAGCCACTGAGACATCTGCCCAATTAAGAATAAACTAAAATTTAGAGCCCTTAAAGATTGGTTTGACCAGGTGTGGCAGTCCATGCCTGCAGGTCTGCTGCTGTGTAAACACACTGGGAGATGACCTTGGCTCAAGTAAATAAAATAAAAATACGTGTTAAGCCTTTAAAATGAAGTTATCCTTCTGTTTTTCCATGCTGTCACAGTGCACACATGTAAAAGAAGCAGAGTGCAAGGGGAAGGGCAGATTTGCTAAGACAAATAAACAAGTGAATTACAAATCCAGTAGTGGGCTGTGGAGTCTTTGTTGCACATTCACAGGGTTCATAGCCCTTCCTGATCAAGGGTGTTTTGCTGATCCTGGGCTGTGGTCACTCACATTTAGCTTAAGAATAAACTTCCTTCTATTCCCTTTGAGACGAAAGCTGTATTTTTACATCAACATATATTTTAAGTAATACAGAGGCTGGACCCAGGCATGACAAAGATGACCTCTTGACTGATTCCCTTCTCATTTTCTGCCCAATCAGGATTTAGTTGTTCACTGGGAAAAGCATTATCATTAAGATCGCGTTTTACATTTCTTTGTGTCCATTTTCTGTCTTCTGTAAAATTAAAAGAGAAAAAAAAAGACTGATGAATGTTTCTTCAAAGAATCTCTATAGATGCTCTCTTTATATCCCTTGAGTGGTGGTACAGTGCAGTTAGGTTGGGGCTCTGTGCTCTAGCTTTTGTTTGAACTGTGTCTACTATTAACTCAAAGCAATGTCTATGCTGTTATTATTTCTAACATAATTTCCTCCCGTTGGTTGGTTTGCTTGATGGCCACTAATGTCTCAAGTTAATAACCACAGAATACTTTAGAAATGTGCTGTGTGCTTCATAAAATGTATCCGTGGCCGCTAAATTTTTTTTTTTGTTTAGAACAACCAAATATAGTTGGCTGTAAAATTATATATTGTTAGAAAATGCTGCTTAAAACAAACAAACTGATTTACTTTCTGTTCTGAAAATATTCAGAAGGATTTGTTATCTCTTGCAGACCTTTCTGCAAACTACTAATGGGATGAACACAATATATCACTTTTATAATAGTGAGCTATTAAAGGCAAGCAGAAAGCAGTCTGCAGCCGTAAGTGCTGCCAACAGCTCCTGCTTTAATGAATTCCCTTTTAGATGTCCATTAAATGCTCGTGGCAAATGTACTCATAATGGAAATGGCAAATCTAAATGGGTAGATATGAATAATCCATGGAGTTTAAATTCTGTTTATGATCATCTTCACATTTAGTTTTCAAGACAACGCAGTTTAGTTTTCATTACAGTTTGGAATAAAGAGGACAGGGAGTAATTGATTGCTTCAAGCAGATTAAAATCAATGGTTTTCTTTTCAAAGAACCAGTTCAATGCAGTAATTCCAACTTTAAACATTGATTTAGGATACTCAACACAAAATGTTTTGTGCTGTGTGAACTTTTATATAGAAAGACTAATATTAATTTTATTTCCCTGTATATCTATATAGTGAAATATGGAGCTTGTTAGGAGCATGTGGATGACTTAATAGTGATCTATATTAAGTCATTTTTGTATTATTGCAGTCATATAATGAATCAGTGAGATTCCCGTCATCACTATAATACTGTTTGTAACCCATTAGCACAGAGAAATTACAACCCATCATACATCATTACTGTGATTGAGGCTTTATTACCATATTCTCAAATTGCTGGCTTGCTATAAAACTAAACAGACACAAGGCAACTATAGGTAGGATATAGACAGCACATTATTGAGCTGTAATAAAGGGGCTAACGGTATGAGGAAAACACTGCTGGCAGTGATAGAAACTCAGACTTTTATTACTGTAAAGGTCAAATGTATATGTTACATGCAGGTTATTATTTTTGTATTGCATGAATCATGTCTTAATGTTTCCTTAAGATCGTTTTCTTCTTAGTATAACTTTTCAAAGACATCTTTAATATGCTTTGAATTTTCTAGACTGGTGTTGGAATCCACATTTTGCCATTTGTGAGGTTAGACACCTCACCACCAGTCTGGCATGATGTTAAGGGGTTAGGAGGTCAGTGTTCTCTTGAGCCCTAGTTGATATGATAGATAAATGCACGGCTGTCCTAAACAGTGGAGAGCACTGAGTGTGGCCCTGGCCCTGGCCCTGGCCCTGGCTGTAAGGGACTTCTGGTGTCACAGTGAAGTGTCGTATTCACTTGAGCATGTTCATCTTCTGATGAGTGTACTGTGTGGCTCTGACACCATTGCTTAGAGATGCTTAGAGCAGCTGGAGCCCACTTCTGAGATGGCTCACTTGTCTGACAGACAATTCAGAGCTGCCTGGTGCAGACTGTGCCTTGATCTATGTTCCTACAGTTTAGAACCTGACAGCATAAACATCAGATAGTATACAAGTTGGATACCAGGATTATCATAAATTTTATTTGTTATTATAAAGCTTTTTACAAATAAGTAATCAGAGTAAATTAACMAGAGTAACCATAACTACCTGGAAAAATTTAAAAGGCAGCAATCTGAAAAGGAACTTTATTCTTAAGTCAAGATATACTTAGAAGCTAAATGCATACACTACTCTTGGGTTCAGTGTAGTGTTTTATAAGGCATATTTTTTATTTTTGCAATCTAGTAGTTGTGAGTAGAAAACCTGAATGCTTGTCAGGTGGTGTCTTGACTATAAGGAAGATAGTGCATGTTAGGAAAGCAGAATACTGTCCTCACCAGGAGCCCTAGGCCTTGACTCCGTCCACCATGCTCTGGGTGTGCCCAGTTAGACAAACAGCCTTACACCAAATGGCAGTTTATGCTTGCCCAAGTGTATAGACTGAATTACTCGAATGTTTTTGTAATTTGGGTCATTTCATCACTTCTTGGCAGCCCAGTCCATGTTACAAACAGAGTAAGCAGTGTACTGTAGCATAGGTAGTGTGCATGACTGATGGAGAACCAGGCTGAGACAGAACCCCAAGGTCTTGAATCCCTTAAAATTCTCTGGGATCCAAAATATGTCACCTTTAGAATCATGGGTGTCCTTTAATTTCCTCAAGACCTTTTTTGGCATGGAGGAGGATTTGAATAAATAACTTTAAAAATAGATTAGTTGGGTAGATAGTAAATCAATAATTTAGAAGTACAATAAGGAATTCACAATGAGTACTAACAGGAAAACTAAAATGGGATAAAGAGCAGAGTGATGCTGTGTGCTGTATTAATATAGGTTATTTATAGAAGGCCTTTCTTTCTTTAATTATTCATTCACTTTACATCTTGACCACAGCACCCCCCCACCTCCCATTACCCCCTCATATACAGTGCCTGCCCACACCCCCTTTCTCCTCTGAGGCACTTCAAGTGACTGTAGGACTAGGCAGTCCTTCCCCACTGAGAACAGACAAGGMAGCCCAGTTAGGGGAACAGGATCCACAGGCAGGCAACAGAGTCAGGGACAGCCATTGCTCTAGTTGAAAACCAAGGTCCCTGCATGAAAACCAAGCTGCACATCTGTTATATATGCTTAGGGGTTGGGGGTGAATCCAGCCCATGTATGCTATTTGGTTGGTGGTTCAGTCTCTGAGAGCCCCCAAGGGTCCGGGTTAGTTGACTCTGTTGGTCTGGAAGGCCTTTCTAATGAATAATATTTCAGTAAATATGTAAATAAAGAATAAGGCAGATCATAATGGTTCTCTGTGGCAAACATATCCCAGAGCGTGAATATGGAAGTTGTGAGATAAAAGGGTATTTGTGAAATAGCAAGTGTACTGACTTGCAAATATGAGGGATGCATTAAAGTGTATTAGTTATATTTCAATATATAGTTAATCCAATAGCATGAAATATTTTTTGTTGGTTTGAGAAGGATTTTACTATGAGATGCTTGATTCAAAGTCAAATAAATAAGGATTCCAGTAGTGATTTTGTTGTTGTTGTTGTTGTTGTTGTTGTTGTTGTTGTTGTCTGCATACATGCGTGCATGGGCTGAGGATGACCTACAGGAGTTGGTTTTCTTCTTCCCACAGGTCTGACAGATGAACTCAGTTTCTCAGGCTTCTTGCTAGATTCCATTACCCACTGAGCCAGCTCTGGTCTCTAACAGCTCTCATAATAAACTTGAAGTTACATTTTTTTATGTTGAAATCTATTTTAAATATATTAGCCCAATGTAATAGATCATCTATGAAAAACAACTTGTTTTATTTTGATAAGTTGTAGCCAAATGTTTCCAAGTGTGAGCTGGGGTCTTTTCTGTTAACTTAAATAACTATAACTGGTTATAGTTATGTCTTTAATGTATATGTGTACATTGTAGCTGTCTTCAGACACATCAGAAGAGGGTATCAGATGCCCATTACAGAAGGTTGTGAGCCACCAAGTGGTTGTTGGGAATTGAACTCAGGACCTCTGGAAGAGCAGTCACTGCTTTTAATCACTGAGCCATCTCTCCAGCCTATAGTTATGTCTTAACCAGGGTTTCTATCTGTGATAAACACCATGGCCAAAAGCAACTTGGAGAGGAAAGAGTTACTTCCATTTAACAACTCAGGACRTACTCCATCACTAAAGGAAGTCACAGCAGGAACCTTGAGACCAGAGTTGAAACAAAAGCCAGGGCAGAATGCTTTTGGCTGGTTTGTCAACCTGCTTTCTTACCCCACTCTGGAGACTACCCAGAGTGAGCTTGGCTCTCCCATGTCTAACATTAATCAAGAAATGCCCCACGAACTAGCCTACAGGCAAATGTGATTGAAGCAATTATCCAATTGAGATTCCTTCTTTCCAGATAGGTCTAGATTTGTTGCAATTTTACAAACAGAACAACCAGGTTRTAGTTGTCAAATGTTTTTGTCTTCTACTGTGGCATTAGTAGGTTTTTGACTTATTTCTAACACTCATAAGACTAAGTGTYCTTTCATTTAGTTTCCCTTAAAAAGTAATAGCTCTGTTAAAACTTTGAGAGTCTCGTTTTATTTATTTGGGGTACTGAAAATGGAAATAAGTAGTATATATAATTTGAGGAATCTATAATT
The DNA here is from genome assembly GCA_002335545.1 of Apodemus speciosus. Lineage (NCBI taxonomy): Eukaryota > Metazoa > Chordata > Mammalia > Rodentia > Muridae > Apodemus > Apodemus speciosus. Next base: position 18,580 of record BDUI01013042.1, on the reverse strand, counting down.
GAATTTCTTCTTTAGTTGTAAAAATATTTTGAGAAATGGTGTGTGTGTGTGTGTGTCATGTGTGTATATGTTATGTCTTTTATAAGCCCGCATGTAATACCAGAAGTCAGTGTCTGATGTCTTCCCCTTTCCCTGTCCTTCATTTTTCTTACCTCAGGCTCCTGCTGAACCTGGGATTTGCTGTTTTTCTAGACCAGCTAGCTGCTGCGCTCTCAGTATCTTTCCCTGTGTGCCTCTTGGTGCAGGGGTCACAGATAGTCACCCCAAGCCCCAATTCGCATGGGTACTCGGATCTTCTTTATATTTTGTACAGCAAACACTTAGGGGAGGGGGAGNTACTCCATCACTAAAGGAAGTCACAGCAGGAACCTTGAGACCAGAGTTGAAACAAAAGCCAGGGCAGAATGCTTTTGGCTGGTTTGTCAACCTGCTTTCTTACCCCACTCTGGAGACTACCCAGAGTGAGCTTGGCTCTCCCATGTCTAACATTAATCAAGAAATGCCCCACGAACTAGCCTACAGGCAAATGTGATTGAAGCAATTATCCAATTGAGATTCCTTCTTTCCAGATAGGTCTAGATTTGTTGCAATTTTACAAACAGAACAACCAGGTTRTAGTTGTCAAATGTTTTTGTCTTCTACTGTGGCATTAGTAGGTTTTTGACTTATTTCTAACACTCATAAGACTAAGTGTYCTTTCATTTAGTTTCCCTTAAAAAGTAATAGCTCTGTTAAAACTTTGAGAGTCTCGTTTTATTTATTTGGGGTACTGAAAATGGAAATAAGTAGTATATATAATTTGAGGAATCTATAATTGAATTTCTTCTTTAGTTGTAAAAATATTTTGAGAAATGGTGTGTGTGTGTGTGTGTCATGTGTGTATATGTTATGTCTTTTATAAGCCCGCATGTAATACCAGAAGTCAGTGTCTGATGTCTTCCCCTTTCCCTGTCCTTCATTTTTCTTACCTCARGCTCCTGCTGAACCTGGGATTTGCTGTTTTTCTAGACCAGCTAGCTGCTGCGCTCTCAGTATCTTTCCCTGTGTGCCTCTTGGTGCAGGGGTCACAGATAGTCACCCCAAGCCCCAATTCGCATGGGTACTCGGATCTTCTTTATATTTTGTACAGCAAACACTTAGGGGAGGGGGAGAACTGGGAGTTTGTTTTAAGGCAAGTAATGAGCAGAGAATGAAAGTATGGAAAACGTGGGATAGACAGAAGACCTGGAGAAGGGAGGCTCGATAAGAGAAAAGTTAAAAATAGATAAAATTTGAAATACCTACACTCTTTCTTACTGCATTACTGTACAACAACTTATCCCAAAACTTGCATGCTCTAGAAAATGTGTTGGGCAAAGTTCCGGGAACTTTGGGCAGGACCTCGCTGAGTGAGTCTAGTTTACAGTCCTTCACCAAGGTTCAGAGAAGATAGTCAGCCAGGCTCCAAATACAGGATCACTTCGGTAGCGGAGAAGAGTCAATCTGCAGAGTGCTATTGGCAGGAAGTGTCCTTAGCCCTTTGCTGGTTGTTGACAGAGCTCCTTCATTCCCAGATTTCTAGTTTTTTTTTCCTATTGACATAGCAGATAGCTTTCTTAGGAGAAAATAAGATCGAAGTGCCTATGCTTATTCTTTTTTTTCCCCTTGCTGACTTTGCTTTCTTTCTTTTTATTGGCTATTTCATTTATTTACATTTCAGATGTTATCCCTTTTCCTGATTTCCTGCCCCCAGAAACTCCCTATCCCATCCCTCCCTCCTCCTGTTTCTATGGGCGTGTAGGTACTCCTGCTTCCTGCRTCCTCGAATTCTCCTACACTGGGGCTTTGAGCCTTCACAGGAACAAGGGCCTCTTCTTGCATTGATACCTGACAAGGCCATCCTCTGCTACATATATATAGCTGGAGCCATGGGTCCCTCCATGTGTACTCCTTGGTTGGTGATTTAGACCCTGGGAGCTCTGGTTGGTTGATGTTGTTGTTCTTCCTATGTCCTTCCCCTTCAGCTCCTTCAGTCCTTTCTCTAACTCCTCCACTGGGACCCTGTGATCAGTTCCCAATCAGAAATATCCACCTCTGTACATGTCAGACTCTGGCAGAGCCTCTTAGGAAAGAGCTATATCAGGCTCCTGTCAGCATGCACTTCTTAGCATCCACATTAGTGTCTGCATTTGGTGACTGTATACGGGATGGATCCCCAGGTGGGACAGTCTCTGGATGGCCTTTCCTTCAGTCTCTGCTCCACACTTTGTCTCCGTATTTGCTCCTGTGAGTATTTTGTTACCTCTTCTAAGGAGGACCAAAGTATCTACACTTTGGTCTTCCTTCTTGAGCTTCATGTGATCTGTGAATTGTATCTTGGATATTCTGAGCTTTTTGGCTAACATCCACTTATCAGTGAGTGTATACAATGTGTGTTCTTTTGTGATTGAGTTACCTCACTCAGGATATTTTCTAGTTCCATCCATTTGCCTAAGAATTTCATGAATTCATTGTTTTTAATAGCTGAGTAG